>PVKM010000237.1:0-126286 GCA_004027735.1 Carollia perspicillata
ACCAAGAATTAAGGTTGCAGTAATCTACTATGAGGTATCATTCATTCTTTCTAGGTTTAAGAACAGGCAAATGGGCTGTTAAATGAAGAAATAGTGGAATAAATGTCACTCCTCTGAATAATTATTTTGTTTAATCTTTTAAGGCTCTCTTTCAATACATATTCAACAGATTAACTATTTTAGTTGCGCAGAAAGACCCATGGATTATCAATTTGTCGAGCCTATTTATTGTTAAGTGCAAAAGACATGATTTAATTTATTACATTTTTGGTCAAACTTTCCATGACAACTATGGAATATTTAGTCAGGGCAATAATTCTGATGATTAAGGTGAAGAATTCTTCTTTGTTTATTGTTTTATATTTCATAACTTATTTACATTTGGTGAAATCCCCAAGAAATAACTATAATTCCATTCTCTATATCAACTAAGACCATGAAGGGATGGGAGTAAAAGACAGAAAACTGTACTTGAACAACAATTAAAATAATAATAATAATAATAATAATAATAATAATATCCAGAACAGTGAGAAAATAAATTTCTGTTATTTAAGCCCCCCCAAAAAAGACCATGAATAATAATAATAATAATATCCAGAACAGTGAGAAAATAAATTTCTGTTATTTAAGCCCCCCAAAAAAGACCATGAAGGTTTGCCAGTTGGTGCATCTCAGTTGTTATTAAAATTAATTCAAAACCTTTGTTGTAGAGTTTCAAGATTCATTAGAGGTATTTTATATTTTTGCTGTGTACATTCTTCAGCAAATTTTGGTTCTCTAATTGGCTCAAATTGTGGAACTCTTTTTTAATTCTGTCTTTTCTCGCCTTTTATCTAGTTTGTTTATCAGTTCCTGGACATACTTTGGAGGAAGGATGATCTTTTACCCTACTCCTATTTCTAAATTTTCTCCACCAGAGAGTATCAAATCTATAATATCAGAGTTAGATATTTTTCTCCATAACAACTGTTGCTTTATAAGATTTAAAGATTTGGAGTTTGAATTTGAATTACCTCCTTATTTGTGTGTTATGGGCACCATTTTTTCATCCATATCCCATAAAGGAAGATCTATATTGCAAAGGAGCCTGAGCAGAAGTAAAAGAATTTTTATAGGATCTTAATATGGCATCTGCTCTTAGGAGTGTAGAGCTCAGTGTGCCGCATGTTTACTGCTCTTCCACACAACTGACCACCAAAGTGGCCCATATATCACATGGGGTATCAGGGTTTTTGTGTTCGTTTTCCATAAGAACTCTAAGGAAAGCCTGGTTGAGACTCACAAACAATAGTCACAAAGTAAGAGTTGTATCTCTGAACATAGCGTTAGTTACCGCTTGTCCTGGAATCAAGATATACTGTTCAACTTGAGACACACCAATAGATGCACGCTAAGGCACAACCCAGAGTCACTTTAAGGAAGGTCCTGACTCTTGTTTCTAAATGCCAATTATCACACCTTACGATGTAGTTGATTAAATCTATGGTAAAGATTTTGTAGAATTCAGAAAATGCAGCCCAAAGCAGCACAGCTCAAAGTACAAGATTGCTAGCAGGTAGCAGAGCCACATACGTAGACAAAGTAAGAGAAGGGAGACCCTCCGTCACAGCAGTAGTTACCTAAGCACCCTCCTCACTCATCAACTGTCGGTTACCCCACAGTTGGTTTAGATTTGGAAACTGATGGCACCACTGATGGGTTGTGCCTTAGCCTGAATCTATTGGTGTGTCTCAAGTTGAACAGTATATCTTGATTCCAGGACAAGCAGTGACTAACGCTATGTTCAGAGATAAAACTCTTACTTTGTGACTGTTGTTTGTGAGTCACCAAGGGAGTATGAACATTTCTGTTCCTCACATAAGCTAGGCTTTCTGGGGAAAGCATAACAGGCTCTTAAACAGATTCAAAATGGCATGAGAGCAGGGAAAGAGAACTGGCTGTGGAGTTTTACTGTGGTTATGGAGTGGTGGTGGGTGAGGGTTTTGTGTTCAGCTCGGTGCTTGTATGATTTGAACTTCCCAGTATTGCCAAAGGAGGTAGGACTTACGCTTCCTAATCAGCTGTCCCAGATAAGCAAGAGGAGAGTGGTGGGACTTGAGTGACAGCTACAGTCAAATATTGAAAGATCGCTTGGAGTTTTATTCTTTTTTATTAAAAAATTGCTGTTCAAGTAGTTTTCTGCCTTTTACTCCCATCCCAGCCCACCCCCCAGCCCTCCTCACCTCCCTCCCGTTTCCATCCCCCACTTTTTTTGTCCATGTGTCCTTTATACTTGTTCCTGTAAACACTTTCCCTTTTGCCCTGAAATTCTCTCCCCTCTGGTTACTGGTTTGCAGTTTTAATACAAAAGATGGTTTTGACTCTTTAATATAAGCTATACTTTATAAAGCTGCAATTTATAATATATAAATTATATAATTTAACATATATATCAATATATCAATATATATCTCAAACTTTCTCTTGCTATAATATTCTCTTTCCAATTTAAACAAAATTATTTCCTTTCAGCCTCCAAGTAAATAACAATAATATGCTCTCTTACAAGGGTGTCCAATCTGCAGCCCACAGGCCAAATGTGGCTCAGGATGGCTATGAATGCAGCCCAACACAAAATCATAAATTTACGTAAAACTTTTTTTTTCACTCATCAGTTTTCATTAGTGTCTGTGTATTTAATGTGTGGTTCAAGGCAATTCTTCTTCTAGTACTGCCCAGAGACACCAAAAGGTTGGACACCCCTGAGTAGAATGTGATTAGTAGACTATTCAAAGTAATTGTCAAATGACCTACTAGGTCATTATGGTAAAAGTATATTTGCACTCCTTGTGTAATGAATGTCAAGGTTGATGTTTCATATTTCTCTCATTTTTATAGCACCCATAAAAATAAATTATGCAATAATTCTAAAGAAATTATTGTAAAACATAGTGCAAGTACATCAGGCTAGACATTTTACAATTTGTTTAAGTAGCAGTATTTCACCATAGCAGTATTTTTCCAATTCATGTTTGCTTTTATTTTTTGTTTTATTTTATGAAGATGATAAGTTCAGTCATTGCCTCATCAGGCTGTTTAATACCAATTGGCTGTCATCAGATTGCTAAAGATTGTTTTGGAACAAGATTCAAAGTAATAAAGTCAATGAAGGTAACGACGATAAAATGATTGAGGAGCAGACTGGACAGTTATTGTGGAATAGTGGAAAACAAGCTGAGCTAGGACTCCAGAGTTCTGAATTGCAGTCTTTTATCTCTCTCCCATTGCTAGTGTGACCTTGAGCAAATTATTTAAGGTTTCTGACCCACATTTTCTTTATTTATAAGAATAAAGCCAATAAAACTTTGATTCAGTGGTCTCCAATGATCATCCCTTTTCAAAAAGTATGTGAAATCTACTTTTTCTTTTTCATTTTTGTTTGATTACCATTGTCCCCATTCCCCCCTCATTACTCTCCCCTCCCCTACCCAGCCCCCACTCCCACATTCAGTCCTCCCTGTTGTCTTTGTCCATAAAGAGTATGGTACTGGCAGCTAGACAAGTATAGTATAGGAAAGTCCTACCAATTTTTCTGAAATTCAGGAGTCTCCTTATAGAATTATATGGATTTGTGTAATTTCAGTTAATTCCAAAGGTGACTATAAATTTAATAAATTCTGAGTCTTCTATGTTCCTGCAAAAGTAAGATAAGTTATATAATAATGATATACTACATTATTTTTATTCTCTTCCTCTCCTTTTCTTCTTTTCTATTTTATTTGGTTTGGTTTGGTATTGTCCATCAGAATATCCTTGATGGTTATCTTTAACTTTGTTACATCTATTCCTCATCAATGTTCCATAAATACTTTGAGAGCATTTAAAATTTTTTTATTTACTACTAATGTTAGAAGATGAATTTCCTATTCTATTCCCTTACCGGTAGCTGGTTACCAAATAATTCTATAAATGAACTTAAATACTTGTATCCAGGGAGAAACTCTTACCTGTAATTTCACTATAAAATTGGTGATTTTCCCTTAAGAACTTGATATGGAAGAATATCTGAAATAATGAAAAGGAAAAGAAATGTATATGTATGCATAACATTTTCTAAAAAAGTTTTTATGGAGAAGTCATTAAATACAGGCTTTTTTAGTGTTTCATTATTCTGTCATGCAGAGTCACATTTGCAATATTTCATACTATGACAGATTAAAGCTCAAAGATAAATGATTCACAAAAGCACGCAGCATGCCACAGGCAGACTCTTCTGTAAACACAGAGTGCTTATCATTTTTGACACTCTCCCACTGATATTTAAGGAGGGTATAATGATCTCTGATTGTTCAGCACTGCAATCCAGTGCTGATTACAATTAAATACAGATGTTTATTTTTTCTGTTTTGGTGACTCATGTGATTTAATTTGTCTGCTCTAGACCTAACAAAACAGAATTTTGAAATAATTCATGTGTTTGAAAACTCAATGAATTGTATTTTGAATTAGTTTACAGGGTTACGTGTTTGTTGTCTGGTTGGTACACAGACACATGGTACCTCTCACACTATGGAAGTGTCATTCCAGTCCCTGAGGAAAGAGGATTTAAGTACCTTCTCTTATAGTTTATTAAAACTCTTAATATTTTAACTTAGCTGCTTTTGCTGAGAATGGAAAATCTAAAACAAATGTGTAACTATAATATTTTCTAAATTTACTAAAGCTATCTTATCTGCTAAAATTCCAAACTAAATGTCAGAGTTCCATCTGTCCTACTGCTTGGCAGCAACATTTTATATAAAATTTTTAACAATATGGCATAATACATATTTTACTGGAACAGGGGTTGTAAATTCAAATTAAAATTCAAAGCATTGACTTAATGGCAGATGACATAAATGAAGCCAGGATGTGGGCCTAGTCAGAAAGAAACGGTGGTGTCTGGTTAATGAATGATCCATGCCTTCTTGAATACAGGTGAACTCCAGAATCTTTAAAGCATAGTATGACCCAACCAAAACTCAGGAGTGGATTGAATCTGACATCAATTTAATATGTTTGTGTTGTTTAGTTCAGAGATATGGAAACGTAAGGACTTCACTTTCCTTTTCCTTATCCCTTTGCTCTATTTTACCATCTCTAAATCTGTAGAAATGTCATTGTATGAATTCTAACCTCATGGTGGGTAGAAATCTATGGTATATTGCTTGCGAGTGGCAATTTTTCACTAACTGGATCATTTATTCAAACCGAATGCATACTCAGTGTTGAACTAGAATCTGAGTATGGAAGTTATGTAAACAATGGTTCCTACTCTTCCAGAGATCATAGAAAAGGAATTAGATAATTGAAGAGTTTATTTTAAAAGAATGTGGAAAATGCTCTATAGATGTTTATGAGGCTACTAAGGAAAAACGAAGAAGGCACGCCTGAGGCAGACTGGTGGCAGGATTGGGAAACTGGGGTCATAGTGTCAGATACTTAGCTGAAGGCATGATGCATGACCTGAGTCTTTGAGAATGAGCAATTGCTAGCTGCTTGAACAATACTGTAGCCAGAGAGAACGAGATAGGCTAATGCATAGACATATGGTACATGGTATCTAAAAGGAACTACAGTACGTATTTTTCTCTCTGGTTGGAGAACAAAGTGCTATTCAGAAACTAATATACTTGAAACTAGAGAGGCGGATTATGGATGGCATTGTATGCCACACTTAAATCAACTCAAAAATGCTTACTGAGTTCCCACTGTGTTTCAGAGAGACATTTCTAGGCTGGGGATATCTGATGCCCAATGAAACAAAATGTTTAATTGTGTTCAGTCACAAACACTGTATGTTAAATAGTCAGGCAATCTAGGAATAATATTCACCTGGAATGTAATGGCACAGCCACTTGTTAGAATTTTGAAATATTTCCATGCTACTGGTAGTCTTGAATGATTCCTCATTTTTCTGGCCATCTAGCCCTTCTCCTCAGCAATTAAAGGTGTAATACCTAAATAACTACCTAGCCTAGCATCAATTCTGACTGGAAGGGCCCATATTGTATTGATTATATATTTTGAGAGTCACCTTGTAAATATAATTGAATACACTCAAACCCAAACACACACCATTATGACATAACATTCTGCTTTGGGGAGTGAATAGTAGGGAAAAAAATAAACTTCTATAAGAGAAACTAACAAAAAGATCAAAATTAGTTCAGGGAAATGAGTGAAGACTGCAATACTCTGTAAACTGAAGGCTAAAAGGTGGTTGAAATGTATTGTGTATGCTGTAGAAACTAATGAAACTACTTAAGCATGAGAATAACACAGCCTCATGGGGATTTCAGATATGTCATTGGTGGCAGGAAGACAGTGGTTGCTGAGAGTCACAGGTAATGACTGAGAGGACATTAACTTAGGCATTGGGAGAAGGGAGGAACAACTCATTGTGTGTAGGGAATATTAGAGATGAACAAAACATGCATAGTTAGTATTCTAGAGTAATGTATGGTCTCCAAAGAGAAAATGGTGGAAGCAGGCATATGAGTGAAAAGGATGAAGTGGTATCACAGAGGCAATAGGACCTGAGCCAAAGCCATCCTGGTGTCTGCACTTGAGCCAGATTCAAAATCTAGTCATAAGCTTTTCAGAGTCAACTCGATGTTGTCAAACTTTGGGAGATTGCTTTACACTGATTACCACTAACCAAACCCAGAAGATATTGATGTATAAGTCACACTGCCAATTAGCTAATTTATGGTGAGAGAATATCCAGCAAGTTTAATTGTCCTGGCTATTTGCCTAAAACCCTCTACATTGATGAATAAATCTACTCTGTGACAAAAAAAATATCAAATTATATATGAGAAGTTTATTGACTGTTAACAACATCTGAAAGGGAGACTGATTTACTTATGGGAAATTCATCTCAGTAACTAGACCTGGAAGCAGCATTCTAACCTACCTAGGGGAAGGAACTTCTATCATTAGAATTCGCTACCCCAACCTTTCTGAAAGCATCAGGAGGGAACATTAACACATGGGTTAGAGGCACAGGGGCAGAAACCCTAAAAAATAGTTATAAACACTGAGTTAAAAAAAAGTATGAAAGGTTTTTTGGTTTATTTTCTCTTAGCCTTCTGAGAACATTTAATATGCCAGTGTACATATTTATCTCTGTGTGTGTATGTTTCTACATATTTAGTTGGGGCTCTTTTTTAGACTCTATAGCCCCAATAACAATATTGCACTAATGTGTAAGTTGTGATCAGAAATTTTATTTTATTATTAAATCCTAAGAGCTTGATAATCCTTCAGGCAGTTTATAACAGCCCAATTTGTATTTTAAGAATGTGACTGATTGGATTAATAAATGAATTGAGTAACTTTTTATTCTGGGTTGGGATGGCATATACTTATTTTTTTTCTAGACTCTTATCTATCATATTTAGTAAACAAAACATTAGTATACTCATGTATCCATCAACCATATGCTTGCTTCATTGATAACTCCTTTTTATATTCATAAAATTAGGTTACATGTAATTTCTTAAGGGAATGCTTATAATTGATTCCTTTTTAGAAGACCATTCACACAATGTTTTGTTGCTGATTCTAACTTATTTTACTGCCCTACCTTGCTACCAATTAAAAATTTAAAGGTGTTATAAGTAAGCATGGTAGACAAAAACTCTAATTTTTAAATCATAGAAATAAGATTTGTTCAATTGAAAATGAATCTTTACAGTGGCAAACTCTTGTTTTTATTGGCAATATCGTTATCTGTCTTTGGATTGTTTGGAAACAGTGACCCTGCATATTTTTATTGGGAATTTCTATTCTAAATGAAATTCTAAAAAAGGTGTAATGCTAGTTAGAATTCTGCAGCATGTTCTATGACCCATATTTCCTGCTGAAATATTTTAATTAATTCTCTGGAGAAATATTCTGTGATGTTCTTAAAATACATGAAATGATACAGTTCTCACATCACAAATGAAAGTGCTCAAGAAATATAAATTCCAACCTTATCCAGTTTGATCTACATTGTTCAAGTTTAAAAATTGCCAGGCCAGAGTAAATAGAGGGGGTTGGGAGCAGGGCAGGGGTAAAGAGGAACTCTGGGAGGTTACGATGCAGCATTTAGTCCTTCGGTACCTACTGAGGCATCTTCGTTTCTGTCTGACTTAAGTGCCAGTACAGCATTTGCCGTTCTATCTTCCTCACTGTGGCTGCAAGGTGCCTCCCTCACCTGACTTCTCCCAGATACAGCTCAATGTCTGCCTGTGTAGGACTAAGCCAAAGACTGATGCTCACCTGAATTCTTTCCAAGAACCAAAGCTCAAGACGCTACTTGTCCTACTCAAAGTGCCTCCCAGAGTCTGGCCTGGAGAGGACTGTGTGCAGACACACGCTTAAGAGACCAGTTTGCATGCTCATCTGCAAAATCTCCTCACTCCCTTCCCATGTGGAGAAGCTTCTACCCAGGATGATGGTGGTAGAGTGAGGCAGAGGAATTACTCCACCCAACTAGCCAGGCATATTTCCTTTTTTTTTTTATTTTGATGTCTAGACTTCATTGTTGAAGCTCAAAAAGTGTGAATTTGACCTTTATTTCTGTTTGGTCATGTCAATCTTCCCCTAAGATGTGGTAGGAGTAGAATTAGAATCCTCTATAGAGAGAAGGGTGTAAGGTGCAAGGTTTTATGGACAGAGGGAGGAAATATTAATATCAAAAATCACATTGTACTTTCTTGCATGAATATAAAGCAATTTTATAAAAGAGATCCATGTATGACTCTTTCATTTATAATTTTTGGGAACATACCTTTTGTATTTATAATTGACTAATAGATTAATATTTGTATGTATTATGTTTTTATTCACATCATGTTATAAACTTACTTTCATACATAATGAAGCTTTGTGTCTAGCCATATCCAGTTAAATCAGGTGTTCCCAACCCCCCGGGCTGCAGACAGGTGTTGTCCAGTGGCCTGTTAGGAACAGGGCTGCACAGCTGGAGGGGAGCTGTGGGTGAGCAAGTGAAGCCTTGCTCCCATGCCCACCTGAGGTCCACTTCCTGTCCTCCCTCGCACCACCCCCTCCACCTGTGGAAAAATTGTCTTCCACAAAACTGGTCCCTGGTGCCAAAAAGGTTGGGGACCATTGATTTAACCTAAAGCATAGTCTCTTCTGTAAAAGGACAAACATATAGGTTTGTCCGAAGTATCCAGCCATGTAATATGAAAAAACAGAGACATTTATTGAAGAAGACATAAGAAACATTGTACATAGGACAACGATGTGTCAGTCCCATTCAAAGTAGGCTCCTCAGGAACTCATGCAGTTCTCCCAGAGTCTCTTCCACGGTTCAAAACACTCTACAAAATCCTTTGTAGTAATTGCCAACAGCTGCCCTATGGTATTTTCCTGAATTTCATTGACAGTCTGAAATCTCTTCCCTTTCAAAGGTGACTTTAGTTCTGGGAAAAACAAGAACTCTCAGGGAGCCAAATCTAGGCTGTAGGGGGGCTGAGTCACTGGGTGATTTGACGTTTCACCAAAAACTTCACGAGACATGATACATGAGCTGGCGTGTTGTGATGAAGCTGCCAATCACCATCAGTTGCCTATAGCTGTGACTGTTTTTGTCATATTGCATCTCTCAACCAACAAAGAACATTGAGTTAGTACTCCTTATTAATTATTTGGCCTGGGAGGGTATACTCATGATGAACAACACATTCCCAATAAAAACATACAGTTAACATGGTCTTGATCTTGCTGCTTCAGGCCTGGAGATCCAATAGACTTCTGTTGGGATGGCTGGGCCTTCATTTCCAGATCATAGGCATTGATCCACCATTCATCTCTGGTTATGACCTTCTTGGGGAAATCTGGCTCATTAGTAGTGGTTTGGATCAAGTCATTAGCAAGTGCAGCACGATGTTCCTTCTGCTCTAGTAACAGAAGATGTGATGTGAATTTTGCCCCAACTTGTTTCACGCCAAGATCCTGCATCAAAATCTCAGACACAGTAGTTTTGGGAACCCTCAGATCAGCTTCTAGTTTTCACACTGTCATTCACTGATTTTTGTTGTTTGCAGCCCCAACATGTTCAACATTCTTAGGTGTTCTGCTCATAGCAGGCCTTTCAGAACATGAATCATTTTCAGCAGGTTCCCGGCCATCTTTGAAGCCTTCATGCCACATTTTTATTTTTGCTGCACTCATTGCATCTTCCCTGAAAGCCTTCTGAATCATCCGAATAGTTATTGTGGAGGGATGTGCAAGCTTAACTCAAAATCTGATGCAGACCTGCTGCTCTACTCCCTCAGTCATTTTGAATGCAACAGCCACACAGTGCACATGGTCACTCAGTGGTACCTATCACTGCCACTGACTAGTGGAGTGAAGTTGTCATTGTTCACACATGCACATTCCAGTCCACTCTCCTTAGCTGTGAGGTTACACTGATGTTGCACAAACCATTCTCATGATATTAACAATGGCTGAACTGTTTCTGGACAGACCTCATATAGGTAAATAAGTTTGGTTCCAGTGTTGTTTGCTCTCTCTCTCTCTTTTTCGTTATTGATTTGAGAGAGATAGAGAAAGAGAGATCAGTTTGTTTTTCCACTTAGGAATTCATTGATTGATTCTTATATGTATGTGCCCTGACTGGAGATTGAGCCTTCAACCTTGGCATATTAGGATGATGCTCTAATGAACTGAGCTACCTGGCCAGGGCTACACTCTGTCTTACCACTCTTGTGACCTCAGGCATATCATGTATCTTTTTTGAGATGATCTCATATAAAATAGGGATCATTTTTTTCCTGTCCTACCCTAATCCATAAGGCTTTTTGTGAGCGTAAAACAGTATATGTGTGTGTGCATGCTCATATTGTAAATTTTAGGGGTCAGATCAAGGTTAATTATAATCTTTTCAATGTATTATTTTCTCATTCATTTATTTTAAGACACATAATTTTTAGAATCATATCTTAAATATCTTGTGAGTACTAAGCAAGTGTTTGGTTCTGTTCCCTTCAGATAATAGACTCTTCTCTACCCCAGGAGGTACATGCATATTTCATTAACAGCTTTTCATAGAACCATTTATCTCTACACATTGCTTACTGCACTTGAGAATAAATTTTGACCATACTAGAATCCTTTATTAAATGAAATCTGAGCTCTTCAAGCTGCTGATCACAAAGTTTCATCTATCTGGTCATTGCCCTCCATACCAATTTGCTAAATTTTTCTAAAATTTATCAAGTTATTTCCCTTTGTTTTGTTCATTCCTGTTATAATTATTTTATGGATATCTTGCTTGAAAAATTAGCCCACGCTTATACTTCTTACCTAATTATAAAGCATATCATTATCATTTTATTCTAGCTCTCTATCACTTGTTTTTCTTCATAACATTTAAAACAGAATCATCCTCTACTTATTTTCTGCTTTAAAATTTTGTGTTTATATTTACTTAGGAAATGACACAATATCTAGGATTTGCTTCCACATAATCCCAGGGGCTGGGGTGATTTATATAGGTGAAACTAGATTGTTTTCAAGTATATAATTAAATTTTTTTCTGCATGAAAATGTTTTAAAAATCAATTAATCTTTCACCAGCATTTTTTTACAAATGGGATACAAATAAATGTAAAATCTATACCTTTAAATATTTTAATCTCCAACTTACATCACCAAGGGTTGATTGAGGAATTGCCTGGGGTAGTTTTCCCAGTGGAGCAGCATACTGCATAATGTTTATAGATTATTCATTTTCCTAAACCTTAGATCTCCATAGATTTAAGTAGTAATATCTTCTTAAGGACTGAAAGCAGCAACCAGCCTTTGGTCCATTACTTCATAAGCTATGTGAAGCTGAATAAATAATTTAGTATTCCTTTGTATCAGTTTCCTCATCTATAAGGGCATTATAAAATATTTCTATATATATATTCACTGTAAATTTCTTTACACTTTGATTTTGTCTTGGCCTATTTATTGTGTTCTATTCCTCTCACTTCTCTAGAAGGGAGCAGAGATTTATTTTCATCCCAGTTCTGCCATGTACTTGTTGGCCGTTTTCATCAAGTTACTTTATTCACTTTCTTTTTTTTTAAAGATTTCATTTATTCATTTTTTAGAGAGAGGGGAAGAGAATGAGAGAAATATCAATGTGTGGTTGCCTCTCACAGGCCCTGTACTAGGGACCTGGCCTGCAACCCAGGCATGTGCCCTGAATGGGAATCAAACTGGTGACCCTTTGGTTGGCAGCCCATGCTCAGTCCACTGAGCTACACCAGCCAGGGCTTTATTCATGTTCTTAATCTGAGGAAATAACTGTTTCAGCCTAATGGCTTTCTAGTGAGAATCAAGAATTTAATGAGAAATAATTTATTTAGAGCATTTAGCATAGTACGTGGCATGTACGAAATTTCAATCGATATCAACTGTTTGCAATAATATCACCTTTCTGAGGCCATTATTTTTTTCTAAACTGGATTTAATATTTTTTCAATCTACTATATTTCATAGATCATGGTTCAGAAGATAGAAAGTAGAATTCTACAAAATATGTCAGAAAGTAATTTTTATAATTTATGTTGTAGTGATAAAAAACAAATTTGTCAATGAAAATATACTTTACATGACTATTGTATAACTATTCTGTAGTTATGACTTTCCATGACTATTCTATAACTACCAGTTTGTGCTTCTTAATCCCTTCAACATCTTCAGCCACATTCCCAATGCCCCTTCCCTCTGGCAATCATCACAATATTCTCTGTATCTGTGAGTCTGCTTCTGCTCTGTTTGATTTGTTGTTTTTCAGTTTCCACATATAAGTGAAATCATATGACATTTGTTTTTCTCTCTCTGACTTTTTCCACTTGGCATAATACCCTCTAAGTCCATCCATGCTGTTGCAGATGGCAAGATCTCCTTCTTTTTTATGGCTGAGTCGGGTTCCATTGTATATATACACCACTGCTTCTTTAGCCATTTATCTATTGATAGACACTTAGGTTGCTTCCATATCTTGGTAATTGCAAATATGCTGCAATGAATGTATGGAAGGATGCATATTTTTTGATTTAGTGTTTTGGGTTCTTCTGGTAATTACCCTAAAGTAGAATTGCTGTTCATTTGTTTGTTTGTTTGTTTTTTAAATTTTATTACAGCTTTTGTGTAGTCTATTTTGTTTGGTATAAGTATTGCCACTGCCATTTTTTAAAATATATTTTTCATTTTTGCATTTTCATGAAATATACTTACATTCTTTTTTAAAATGTTATTTATTTTTAGAGTGAGGGGAAGGGAGGAAGAAAGAGAGGGAGAAAAACAACATGTGGTTACCTCTCATGTGGCCCCCACTGGGGACCTCGCCCTCAACCCAGGCGTGTGCCTTGACTGGGAATAAAATCAGCAACCCTTTGATTTGCTGCCAGTGCTCAATCCACTGAGCTATACCAGCCAGGGTTCTTTTTCATTCTTTTACTTGAAGGCTGTGCATGTCTGTCAATCTGAAGTGAGTCTGTTGTAGACAGCACATATAAGGGCTGTGTTTTCTTACCCATTTTGCCATTTTATGTTTTGTGGTTGAAATATTTAATCCACTTGTATTTAAAGTAATTGTTTCTAAAAATGTATAGGGTGGGGCAAAATAGGTTTATATTTGTTTGTATGGAAAATAATACAAAAAATAAGTAATAATACAGGAATAAACTCTGTGCTTAATGAAGTGACAACTGTCAACTTTTGCCCTGTCCTCTACTTACTGACATTTTATTATTATTCATATTTTTTATCTTTTTGCGTTCTTCTTCTTCTTAAAGAAAGCACTTTAACATTTCTTGTAGTACTGGTTTGGTGGTGATGAACTCTTTTTGCTTTTTCTTATCTGGGAAGATTTTTATTCTTCAATTCTAAATGGTAGCTTTGCTGGGTGTAGTAATCTCAGTTGTAAATTCTTGCCTTTTATTACTTTGAATATTCTGTGCCAATCCCTTTTGATCTGCAAAGTTTCTGTTGAGAAATCAGCTGACAGTCTTATGGGCACTCCCTGGTAGATAACAAACTGTTTTTCTCTTAGTGCTTTTAAGATTCTCTATTTGCCTTTAACCTCTGGCCTATTAATTATGGTGTGTCTTGGTGTGGGACACTCTGTGCTTCCTGGATTTGTACATCAATTTCTTTCAGTGGGTTAGGGAAGTTTTTCATCAATATTTTTTTTGCTAGGTTTTCAATTCCTGTCCCTTCCTTTTCCCTTTCAGTACCTCCATGATGCTAATCTTGTTATGATTGATCTTGTGCCCAGGGTCATTTAAACTGTCCTCATTTTTTTTTTGTTTTTGCTGTTCTGGTTCAGTTTTCTGCTATCTTATCTTCCAAATCACTTATTTGATCCTGTACTTCACCTAATCTACTATTCATTTCCTCTAACATATTTTTTTTCATTTCTGTTTTTGTATTCTCCCTAATTCTTTTTTATGTCTTCTATCTTAATTTTTATGTTTTCTATCTCTTTGTTTAAGTTCTCACTGAGTGTTAAGTTTATTGAGAATCTTATAACCAGTGTTTTGAACTTTGCATCTGATAGAGGGTTTGACTTCATTTTGTTTATATTTTTTTTTCCTGGAGTTTCATCCTCTTCTTTCATTTGGGACATATTTATTTGCCTTACTCTGGCTGCCTCCCTTTGTTTGTTTCTATATATTAGGTAGAGCTGCTACATCTCCCAGTCTTAGAGTGGCCTTATGTGGTAGGTAACCTGTGGAGCCCATTGGCACTACCTCCCTGGTCACCCAAGCCAGGCACTCTGAGAAAGTTTGTGTGTGTAAAGAGGAATACTGTGGACTGCAGCAGCCCTCTGTCTCACTTAGTCACTATTCCTGCTGATTTTCAGAAATAATGAAGATTTATCCTCACAGCACTGGAACTCCAGACTAGTATACCTAGTGGGGGATCAGAAACCCTTGTTCCTGAGGGGGAACCTCTACAGTTGAGATCCCTCCCTATTTTTAACAACCACACATGGATGTAGGAGGAGCCATTCTCCCTCACCACCCCTCCTATCAGTCTCAATGTGGCTTCTTCAATGTACCTTAGTTACAGGACTTCACTTAGATTTCAGGTAGTTCTGAATATGATGGTTTTGCTGTAGGTTAGTTATAGTTTTTATATAGTCATGGGAGAATGTGATCATTACATTCACCTACTTCATCTCTTGACCAGAAGCCCCTCATAGAAAATTTAATCACAAAAATTTGACTGGCTTAGAAAACATGGTTTAATTTTTTCTACTCTTAATTTTTAAAACCATATGAATACCTTTTAAAAACAATATAGTATACACTTAAAAATGTCTTTAATGTCAGCTCTTTTAATCTTCAATTAAAGATCCTCAGGTTTTTAGGTGACTAACAGTGTGTTGGTAAGGCTTACATATTTTAAATTTCCCTCCCTACAATATATTAAAAACTGGAATCCAGCACTGAAGAATAAAGTGTGTTTTGGAAACCCCAGATATAGATTCATTTTATAGCTATTTAGATTCTTTCATATACAAAGTTAATTTTGTAGTTTGCTAAGATTTAAATAGTAAAACATGAGGGAGTCTGGAATAGGCTCTATAACCTCCCTTTCCTCTCAGCTGAGAATCTTAGACTCTATGGCAGTGTGGTCTGGCAGACTGTGTGTAAACAGATCATAAATCACAGCTGGGGAGGATTGTAGCCACTGGCTCAGTAGTGAAAATGTAAGCCAAATGAGCAGATGCTGTGGGAAAAATTAGTATGTAACCAAGATAATAAATTATCCCAAATTTGTTAAAAAATAATTCTAAGTAATGAATATTTGTACATATAATAAAGTAGAAACATCATTAAAGTCTAAAGTTAAAATTATATCCTTGAAAAGATTATTTGTACTTACATATAGTTGTTAATTTGGTTCACTAAGAATATTAAAAGGCCATATAATTAATCAAACAAAGTCAAAAAAGAAGGCACAATTAAGAAAAGAGTAATTTCATTTTCAAATCATATTGATTGGTTTCTTGAAAACCTTTAAGAAAATGCCTATTCAATTTTTAAAAGATATATCTTTGGGCTTATTTTAAGTATTTTATACTAACTGTAGAAAAAAATAGGAGATCCAAAGAGTGTTTTAAACCATCCATGGTGCCACTATCCAGAGATAATTTATTGTGAACACTGAAGCTTTTTTCTAAGTATTTTACGTTTAGTTTTAATGAAAGAGTACACATAGAATATATGTCATTTTCTATCCATTTTTAGCTAACTGTATTTTAAATATTTTATCATACTACATTATCATTTTAATAGTTGCATAATATTTATTTCATCATATATTAGTATCTAAATTTATTTAACCATATCCACAAGGCTGGACATCCAGATTGTCCCTCCTCCCCACCCTTTTTCCTTTACAAATATCACTGTGACAAACATGCTTTCATATAAGTCTTTGGCTGCATCTGATTAATATCTAGACTAGATTCTCAAAAAGAAATTCCTAAATAAGAGGGCATGAACTTCTTTGAAACGCCTGATGATACACATTTTTTAATTGCTTTCCAGAAAGGTTTAGCCAGTTTAGAGTCCCACCAAAAAGTATGAAAATTGCCTACATTATTGTACTCAGTTGCTTTTTGAATTTAGTTAGAAGTTACAGATCAATCAGCTGCAAATTCAAAAGCACTTCTTACTAATAAAATGTCCAGGAAAAAAAGACATTCAATGGGAGCCTCATGAGATGCTCACACCCAGATATACTCAGCAAAGTCAGTCCTCAGCTTTGCTATTGCCACATGAAGTCCTGAACAGGTCTTCAGGGACTCCAGCTCCTTGGCTGCACTTACAAATACTGATGTGTAAATGAGATGACATTTTGTTAGTTTGCACAGAGAAATATCTATGCCCTTGTCCCTGAATACTACTTTTAGCAAACCAATACATTTTCTTTTTTTTTTTTATTTTAATTGTTTTTCAGTACAGTTTTCTGTCTTTTACTCCCATCCCATACCACCCCCCAGTGCTCCCCCCTCCCTCCCCTTTCCACCCCCCTTAGTTTTTGTCCATGTGTCCTTTATACTTGTTCCTATAATCCCCTCCCTTTTTCCCTGAAATTCCCTCCCCTCTCCCCTCTGGATACTATCATTTTCCCTTTGACTGTAAAGTCCTATAAACTGAAATCTGAAGATTACGTTTTAGAGTACAGAATCATTTTATAAAATAACTCAATGATAATAATGTTTAATTTTCAAACTAATGATGAGCTAAACATGATCTTTGCTACAGATTATACCCTCACATTACATGACTTTTATTCTTTTCTACACAAACTGGGCATCATCTTTCACTTATGACGTCTTAGTTTAGGCATCAAGCATCTGTCCACTTGTAAAACTATAGTATACCGATTTTTATTAGGTTAGTATTTTTAAATGGTTGTGCTTTCATAAGCAACATTCCAAAAACAGCTTTTAGGTAGGTATTTACAGTCATTTCATTTTCTTCAGATTGGTTTTTATTTTCTTACCTTTACATTCCAGAAGTGAAATTGTTAAAGCTTCCTTGTTTTGGTGGTTTAAACTGATATACACCATTCTGTATACTAATTACAATGTAAGAAAATGCATTTTGTCATACATTTGCATTTTCAGAGATCATATTAACTTTTGATAGTGTGGTTCTTAAATCTGCAGACAGTTTAATTTTTAAATCTGGTTTCCAATCTTAACAGAATGATTACTTTGGATACATTTCTTTACCTCTCTAGGACTCAGACTCCTCATTGTAAAAGGAAAATAATAATTTCATAGTGTTATTAGGAGAATTTTCCACATAAAGTAATTATATACAAGTGCCCAGAATATAGAAACTGCTCAGTAAACATTAACAAGTACTACTTTATTATCTCATAATAGAAATAACCGAGTCTATCTTTTCCTACATGTTTGACTAAAATATCTTCAACAATTTAAAAGGATTTCATGTACTTTTATGAACAAATGATATGTAACAGAGGCATTACAAAACATGTCATTTCACAATCTATCTGCACTATGGGATTTCTCATGCACATACCTAGCTCTTATTTTGTCTTCTTGAAGATGTTTGTTTTTATTTAATTTAGAAATAATTTATAATTTAAAGATATATATGTATATATCCTTTATATATATATTATAAGTTGAGAATATATTGTATTATTATAATATATTGTATTATTATAATATATATTATAATATATTGTATTATTATAATATAATATATTATTATAATATATATTATAGATACATTATTATATATATTATAAGTTGAGAATATATATGTGTATATATATATATATAGAGAGAGAGAGAGAGGAGAGAGAGAGATTCTCAGCTTACCAAATACATTCTCAGCCAGGTACAAATACATTACTAACTGATAAATCTGTAGAGCATTCTGGTTACAACCTCAGAGTGAAACAAAAGTGTCTTGCAAGCTTATTATTTAATCTCCTTTGAGGAATGTGATAAGATATGAAACAGGTATATGAATATTGCACAGAAAATAGCAAAATGTCATTACTTGAAAATGATACCATTATACATTAGAAAATTCAAAGAAATTGAATGAAACTATTAAAAGATAATAAAACTGACTGAGGAAACGGTAAATATGCATTGACTTTCCTCTCTAACTTATGTAATAACCAGGAAGAAATATAGTTAAAACAGATCAGATCAGTACTCACATGATTCCATATGAAGCTTCTGAGTAAAAGATACCCAAAATCTCTGAGCCATTAACATTTTCTTTAAAGCTAAAGTTTCAGACTCAGGAGCTTATGAATTAATTACAGCATGTAAAATGATTGCTTCTTTTTTTTCACTTTAACAAATGCTAAAATCTTAAGGAGGCATAAGTATAAACGAAAAGATAAATATATCATAAATATAACTGATAGAAAGTGGTAAGCATCCCATGAAAATTACCATATCATATGCATGGTAGCATGAAACATGACTGATGTTGGCCTGGGATTCGAATAACATATAACATCATGTTCAGATGAGCCTAGGAGGATAGTGCACAGGTTGTTTTGTTTTGTTTTGTTTTTTTTAATTTGTTTTAGATCAGGACCTTTAATAAGGTCCCTAAAATACAAGGTGTTTTCCCCATTTGATAAGGATGGTGAGATATCTGGGAGCCATATTATATGTAAGGCATAGTCAAAGGACAAGGAACATTCCATGGAAGGCTCATCGGCAAGGAAACCTTGCAGGGAAGAATGTAACTGAAAGGCAAGCAAATGCATGGAGGCAGATTCTAGCCCGTGATGAAAAAGGATGGTCTAGAAAGTAGGTTTTTCTAACAAGAAACAGTTTCTTTGCCACACCGTGAGTTCTCTCTGTCAGTGGAAATGTTTAAATAGAGATTGCAGATGAGTAGCTGTGTGAGTCCGATGTTGACCTGACGCTTCCTGTGGCCCGTTGGAGTGCCACTGTTCTTTCCCGAAACTGTGCAGTGGAAGAGGATCCTGTGAAGCAGAGTTTTAGATAAGTGTTTTGTTTTTGTGTGTGCTTCAAAGCGTTCCTGTCGTTTTAACAATTTGCTTTAGATTATCTGTTTTTACAGAACTTTCAAAGACTGACTTTTTATCATCTTTATTTTAGCATACATATATGCTTTGCACTATTTATAAGATAAGATTGTTATGAGTTAGTATCCAAAAAATACAAGTCTTATATTTGGCTTGTATTATGTTAAAAATATCTTATCTCAGTAAATGTTAAAACTTTTCCTGGTATGAAATAACTAAAATGAAAGGAGAGTATCAATTCACATTCAGGTATTCTTAGTCATGTTTTGCTTAAAGTACTTTGAAACTTCTATCTGCCTCTATTAATATATAATTCTATAATATCAGCCTGTATGCCTGTTATCAACTTTTATGACATGTATTTTATATTGTGCCTTTCTGTTTTTTTTAAGAAAAACTATTATTGTCAGATTATAGGCACAAATTACACTGTTAAACCCCCTCAGTTGTAGAGTTTTTACAATAGAAATATTAGACATTCTTATTTCCTATCAAAATTCACTAAAGTCTCAAGACAAATAGGTCAACCTTTCAAAACAAATTTCTGATGGTTGAGCCTAACTAAGTAATATAACATAAATTATCACTGATTTAGTAAACAATATACATAGTTGGAATTTCCAGAGGACACTGATTTCGGGCGAGCCCTGATCCAGCCAATAAAACCGTGGTGCCGGTCCCTGACTCTTCTTTCAGTGGCAGCTTCGTCACCATTCTCCCTTGGGTGCTCCGCGTTGCTGTCCCCAGCCTCACTCCCCACCCCACAACTCCGCACTCTGGCAATTCTAAACCTCGTGATTTTATACCACATGGTTGGAAGAGTGAGAGTCTCTTTGATCCTTTTCTTGCAAGATCACCTCAAAATAATTCCTGATATTTCAAGGACTCTGATTGGGTTAGCTTTTATTCCCTAACTGTCCAATGAGGCAGTTGAATGGGAAATATTGATTCACTTATACCAATTAGGAGTATTCCTGGGTGGGGTGTAGAATCAGTCCCAACCAATTATATGGGTTGAGCATGAGGTTTGTAATGCAGTGGGGGGAAAAATCAAGGTACACTTCAAGAAAACTAAATGTGAATTGATTTTTCCACATGACAAATCCACCCACATGCAGATCAGTGATCCCAAAGATCCCATCCAGTTCCCAACAAAGAATGCCTGGACTGTCTTAACTTTACCCCAAGTTTATAATTTTAAAATCCTTCAAGTGCTTAAAAATTAGCAGCAAATGAAGTCAATTAAAATTTGATCCTTATAATTTTCATAATTATTTCTTTACTGGTGGAATTAAATTTTTCAGGTTACATGAACTATTTCTACCTTTTCTAAGTTCTCAAAAGTAACTTGTTGAATTTTCATGAATGGAAGTTAAAAATACTATAACTGATAAATATTTTTAAGGTACAAGGGGAAAAGTTTTACATGTACAACAAACATTAACACTATTTCTGTTGAAAAAGAATTTGAAAAAACTTTCCAGCTAATCACAGAACAAAATATAAAAAATATAGAAATCAACAAATCTGCAAGGGCTTTTCATTCAGCAATTTTGATGCCATAAGTAGAGAATGAATGTGAATGGCTGTTGCAGGGTGTCATACATAGGGCACGAGAGTCATCCGTTCTTACATACACTTTTTAAAATGCCTTCAGCAGTATGTCTCAAAGTGTGAACATTGTCAGTATTAGTAGGTCACCATGTTAGAGGCCTTGCCACATTTAATTTTACTTTTGGTGTTTTGTGAAAACATTCGTGCTTAAGTAAGACAATTTATTACTGAGCATGAGCTCCATCAGGGGACACAGTGTCATCGGGGGACACAGGACAGCCTCATGAGGTAAGAGCATAAGTGGTGGTTTTACACTTCTAGTCGATTGTTAAATTCTGGTCACAGGACTTCTTAGCTACATGCACTCAGGAAAGTTCAATGATGTTTCCGAGTCTCAGCTGACTCAAGAATAAACTATAGAAAACATTACATTTTACATTTTATAAAATCTCTTTGGAAGGAAAAGTGTTTACCTTTTCCTAGGACTGTTTAAGAAATAACTTTTGTTGTCGTAGCGGTACTAAGAACACTTAATGTGAAATCTACATTCTTTACAAAATCTTCAGTGCTCAACACAGGATCCTTAACTACAAGGCCCCGTGTCATTCATCAGATCTCTAGAAATGATTCACCTTGCATAACTGAAACTTTATACCCACTTAACCAAAATTCCTCGTTTCCCTCCTGCTAGCCCCAGGCAACTGCCATTCCACTCTTTGTGTCTATGATTCTATTTTAGATGCCTCATGTAAGTAGAATCATGCAGCATTCATCCATAATAGCTTTTACTGTATACCTTCTGTTACAAAAAAATCTAACCAATGCTGAAGTCAAAATAGTTACTTTTCATGATCAAAAGCTTTGACTCTTTAAGTGCAGTTTGTAAACTCCATTACATGAAGGAAGGGATTGCAATAAGTACTATCTTATAAAATTTACACTTAGCTTTGGAACACGGTTCCATAAAAAATAGTATCATCATAAGGCCCGCTGGGCTGTGCCACATATATCTCATCACTGGCAAATGACTGTGCATATTCCTCCAGAAAGTTCTCCCTCTTCTTTTTTAGCAACATTACTGTTGGACAATTTTCTTTCTTAGAGCTAGTCTTAATATTATATGCTTCTGTTTTATTTCAAACATACTTCATTAGGTATAACTTACCTGTAATAAAATACAGTGATCTTAAGTATACACCTCAATGACTTTTGACAAGTATACACTTTTATGACAATCAGTCAGATCAATATAAAGAACATTTTCATTACTCAAGAAATGTCTTTTGCTATCAATTGCCTTAACTCTCTCCTCCCTCCCAGAGGAAGCACTGATTTGTGTCACTATAGATTAGTTTGGTCTTTCCTTGAATGACCAATTCTGAAGTGTTCATTCAGCTCTGCTACATTGTAGTTCATTATGACTGTGAGAAATCCTGTCTCTGCCCTCCTTTTCTATAAAATGGGCGTGAGTATTGCATCTACCTCACAGGGCTCTTAGAAAGATTAAATGAATCAACGTATATAAAGTACTTAAGGCAGAGTCTGGCACACAGAAGGTATTTAGTGACATTATTAATACTATGTATTACTAATAATAAGCTTAATAAATATTATTGAAACTATTATTATTAAGGGCCAGACATTTTGCTAACCATTGAGAAAAGAATGGTTATGAAAACAGAGATGTTATCTGTCCTTATGAAGGGTATTCTCATTGAACTTAATAGAGCTGACTAATATCAAAATAGGCATAACAAAAGCATTCCCCCTTCTCATCTTAGCTTTTTTTTAATTCATCTGAAAATAGATGAGCCAAAAAATAAAACAAAAAGAAAGAAACCTATGTGCTTATCTTATTTGATTAAGAAATTTTACAAGCAGATCTCCATGTACAAATCAATATTTTACTGTTTTCCCATGGAAATTTTCACAACTATTGATAAGATGTATTTTGCCAGATTACATCTTAGAAATTTGATTTTGTTGAACTGTGCTCTTTTTATTCACACAAAAAAATTATATTTCTCAGATTTTACTGGTATTGTTCATCCTTTTCATTCATGTTTTCACTTGAGCCAAATTGTGTTAAATAAACATAAGGTAAGTTATTTTAAAATAATCACTTACCACTGCCTGTCTAGTTATTGTTATAAATAAGGGTCAGGCCTGTTCATTTGCTGTGTCCTATGTGTCAGGTTAGCTCCTGACATGCGGTGAGAGAAAAAGAGCATTTATGTGGCATCACTGTCCTAAGCACTTTACATAAGTTTTTAAATTAAATTCATACCTAAATGTCTGGCACCAGTTACACACTCAATAAATAAGATTAGTGAGTAGACAAAGAAAATAGGAAAAAGGGGGTTAAACTATTAAGATAGAGAGCAAGATAATGCATCAGAGAGACTCCCAGATACAGTAGCAAACAAAATAGAAGTATATTTTTCTGATTTGACAGGCACATGGTAGGCAGGACCTGCAGGGCAGCCCTGGTCTGAGGTCTCTAGGTCAGGCTTTGGACTTATGGCTTTGCCTCAAACTCATCTGCATCACATTTGCATTGCTATTTGTAGGAAACATGAAATGAATGAAATGAAGGCAAGTCATTTCTTTTTAAAGAATGACACACAGCAGTTGTACCCACCACTTCTGCTCCTGTTCTGTGGGTGAGCACTTAGTCACAAAACTGCATTAGGCCTTGGGGAACCCCAGGAATGGACCTTCTAGCTGGATGGCTGTAAGCCCTACTATAAACTGAAAGGACAAGGGAGATTGGATACTGAGGAACAGTAAGTTGTCTTAGCTACAGGGAGAAGGGGAAAGATGTAAAAATGAAGGGAAAAATTATCTTTCTGGGATGTATCAAATCATGCGATTTTTAGACAGAGATATTGAGGCTCAGAGAGTTAAATAGTTTCTCTGTGGCCCTACACTTGCTGCCAGAGGTGAGATGCAAATTCAGGTGTCACAATGCTCAAGGTAATATTGGTGATATCCCCAAGCTCTGTGCTCTTCCTACTATATCTTGTGCCTCCAAAACTGTTGCTTTAATGTATAAATAAATACTGTTTATCTAAAATGTTTCTGCAGATTATATACATTTATGCTATTATTAATGAGATCATTGTTCCAGTCTCCAAAATGGGACAATTATTTTAAAATCATATCATTTGTGTCATATTTTACAAAATGTTTATAGATACAGAATCTCTCATTTTATCATTACATTACCTGTGAAGCATGCAGGCAAATATGATTATTACAATTTCATATATGAGAAAACTTAGTGATGGTCAATGTCTTATAATTTCAGCCAGAGTACAAGACAATGAATAACACCCAGGACTAGAATCCATTCCTTCACAGCCCCCCTCATAAGGTAGTGCCTACTTTGGAGAAGATTCAGAAAATTCATTTAAAAACTCATTGGAAATGTAGTATGAGGACATAATATCCTGAACTAAGGAGTTACCATTGGGTTATAACTTTTTATAAATTTATGTAACCGAATCCCATCTTTTTTATTAGTCTGTGCTGTTGGGCACTAGCTGTATCAAGATGAATAAGATGTAATCCATGACCCCTTCATCACTTCAACACTGCCTAGGGAAAATTAAGGATTCCTTTATAAAAGAAAAATATTTGAAAGGTAGTGATTTTTTTCTTTACTTTTTTTAAATTAACAGTTACTCTGCTATACTCCATTACTTCAGATTTCAACTAGAAAATCCAAGAGCCAAATTAGGGAAAAGTATTTAAAAGCTGTGCTGAAATTAATACTGATATAATTCTGAACATTCGGGACAGTATATGAAAGCAATGAGATTAATTTAGTCACTTAAGTAGAAAATTGGAAAGTGAACTCAACAAAATAGTACCTCTGTGACTCCAGGAGAAATCTGAGTGATCAGCATTCTGCCACATACTAGGTTTTGTAATCAGAAACCAACATCTATCTCCAGGAAGTTCTACTTCCTCCTCTTTTCACTGAGTCATCTCTTAAAATGGCAACAGCTGGTCTCTTAATTTCTATTGGTCTCTTTTCACTTACATTCCTATTTTTTGACCCTGTAACTTCTATGGAAACTGTTGGCATGGATGGAAGGAAAGTGACAGAATCAAGAAGCATATGACAGATGATTCTTCTGCTTCCAGTGAATGTGTGGGCATGTTTGGAGAGGTTAGGTGAGATGGAGAAGCCTAAGTTAACTTTATAGCTCAGTGACTGAGAACATGGTATTGGAGTTGTTTTTGAGAGAAATTGGAGCCTCTGCCCTATCAAGAGTTATTAGTTATTAGTGGAGATGGTAAGACATACCAAATATAGAACTAAATGGAAATATATCATCAAGTGCTAAGTGTTAGAATGGACCTTGAATAATATAGGAGGGAAAAGTTGAGAATCACTGAAGTCTGAGTCATTGAAGGTACCTTTATGGGAGTTATGAAGCACTCTTGGATTTTTATATAGTTGCATGAACTAGGAAAAAATCACTTTTTTGCTCTGAATAGTGCTACTGTATTTGCCATGCTTGTGCCAGTTGCATAAAAATTAACATTGATAAAAGTACTGAAAAGCCACTGACTGTTCAGTTGTAAAAAGCACTAAAATCTAACAACAACAAGGAGTATGTTCTGTCACACAGGAAAAGCTTCACAAATCCAAACGATTTCAGTCATATAATTCAGATTTGTATAGGTACCTCGCCAAAAAAAAGGCTCCAGAAAAGGCTCTCTTCCTCCAAAAGAGAGGAAAATCGTGTTTTATAGATGCCTCCATTTTATTGACATATACATTCCTGGTGCCAAGGATCCCTTTATCATCTGTTCAGTGAACATGCACCAGCTCCCATCATGTCAAAGGCAATGTGCAAAGCTGACTCCTAATCTGAGACATTTGCAATCTGTTCTTCCAAAAAAGCATATTCAAAGTATAGATAAACTCTTTCTTTAAATAAGTATACACTAAACTATGGCTTTATTTTCCATTTATGGGATCTTTAAATTGATTGAAATATAGCAGTATTTGCTTGCTTGTTGGAAATGATAACTGACAGCAATACATGGAACATGTTAGAAATAATTAAATCGACTGATGCTTCAACTGATTTCTCCTGTTGATTTTACTCCAAAAGCTATTGCTTTTCAACATTCTAATGTTGACATAACTCTTCATATCTCTTTTGGTTCAGGTGCTAAAGCTTATATAAATTCAGTGATTTTCATTATAGTGTAGACAGAACCTAACTTAATCAGCATCTAGCTGTGCCTGTCATTCAGCCAAGTCTAAAGTCCACATTGGATGGAGGCTAGACACAAAACCACGAGGATTCCCACTGAGCAACCACAGTTGACTATTCACAATGGCATTCACATTCATTCAAATGCCATATGCCTCTGCTTTGTGTGGGGTTTGTAACACATTTCATTTTATTGATGTTTTGATTTAATTTCCAATAATATATTTAAAGTGCCAGAGTTTCAGTAGACTGCTGCTATACTAGCATAAAATATTCTGCTAGAACAGAGGAAGAAACATTTATTACTGAATAACAATGCCAATGGGGTAAAATGTGCCTGTGTCTACACAATATAATAAAATTTTTCTTCAGAAAATTTTTAGAATAGAAAAACTACTTCTGTAGCTGGGAAAGTCTTATTCTAGTGGGCAGTGAAGAGTGTAGCATATAATACTATAAATAAGTGCATGTATGGATAAAAGAAGGGGGCCTTTTTCTAGATACTCATGCTTTGTCTCAATTGTTTTCTTTGTAAATAGAGAATGACTATAATAGTGATTTTTAATCAATAAAAGATACATCAAAGAATTAATCTTTCTTACTTTATAACTTTATTATATATATTTTAATAGGTTTTATATTGCAATTGGTTGTATGCATGTCTGTCTTTTTTTTATTAGATCAATTTCTCAAGGTCAGGACAAGCCATGTAATAATCAGTGGAGTACTTCTTAAAAAATGTAGATTCCTTAGTTAGGCTCTATGTCAATGTTATAGCTAAGGTGCTCGGAGAACTGCTCCTCCATTAATTTCTAAAACATCCAAGATGATTCCTGTGTGCACTCTCCTGGACAACCATCACTCTAGGGTTGAAACCATTTGAGGGAATGCATCATGTCTTATTCATTTTTATTCGCTTGTACTCAGAGCATTGCCACAATGATTTTGAAATGTAATTGTATTAAAACGATCTCTCTCTCTCTCTCCCCCCCATATATATGAAATGCATTAGGCCTGTAAATGCCCCTAAAATTATAAATAAATAAATAAATAAATAAATAAATAAATAAATAAATAAATAAAAGTCCTTCAAAGTGTTACAGACATGGCCCTGAGAATACATCCACCAATTAACAATGGCAACACAATGAAAAAATAGAGAGGAAAAATGAACATTGTGTTCAGTGCATAGTGTATCCGGCACAATTCTGAAATATAAGTCATAAATCATTTTAAGCTACCTTGAAAAGTACCCAAGTTAAAAAATGTGCCCCATCTATTGTTTTGTCTTAGTAAGCACTCTACTAACTGCTGTGAAAAATGATTACTTAACAAAAAATATTTTAAGTTGTTACATCATATAACCAAGGTTTATTCATTTCCAGAGCCTGAATCTGCTTTCACTGGTATACACCTAAGAAATTTGACCTTAATACTGAGCTCATGGTGAAGAAATATGCTTTTCAACTACTTTCCTTCTTCTAGAAGTCAAGATTCTCTTGTTTGGCATATATTACATGTACAATAAGTGCAGTGGTTAGAAGTCAAACAGACTAGGTTCTAGTACTGGCTTGTATTTTACTAGTTGCATCATCATGCAAAATTATTTAATGATAAGGGTCAATTACCTCAAATATTAAACAGGAATGTTAATACTTGCCTCACAGAATTATTTCAAGTTTAAAAATAATATGTATAAAGAATCCAGCACTTTTCTTGTTGTTGAAATTATTTTGTAATGCTGTTGTTATTATTTATTATTATTGGCATGCTTCATAACTCAATGCTATCTCTCCCAAACCCAAAAAGTATTCTCTATTCTGCAGAAAAATAACTACTTGTTATCAACTTTCTATGCATTATTTTTCCTGAATCAAATCTATGTTTTAAATATTGTCCCAGAGCTGACAGCTCCCGAGTTCTTTAGTTTCATTCACTCCTCCAAAATCTAAGTGCTATTTTGATTGGCAGCTCCAAGAGGAGCTGCTCTACAGTCTGAAGAGCAGTTGAAAGAATGTGCATCTCCCCATTTCCTGAAAGTATGCAGTGAGTCAAGATGTACTGTGAACCTGAAGACCTACTCTGTTGAACTACTCATTGAAAGGGTTTCAACACATTTAGAGTGTCAAAACTTTCAAGTTGGAGGCAACTTTACAAATAAATGAACTCTCCCTTTGAGTTTTTGCCCAGAGATAGGAATGCATACAGGTTTTGTGTGCCCTGAAGCTGATCTATTTATGTGAGCTCCTTTTAAGAAAAAGAATATGTACTTTTGCAAATTGTGCCAAAATGTATATCAAGTATATGCATTGACGGTCCTCTTCCAAGGTCCTGGCAGAAGCCTGTGTAAGGCAGGAACTTGGTTAACTTCACAGTGTATTTATAAAATGATATGGTATCTTAGACAGTATGATGTGGCTGGCACAGGTTATAAATACTAAGGAGTCCTATATAGAGAGAGAAGCATAGATATTTGGAGATATTTGAGAAGGAGAATGAAAGACATGTACTCATCAATGTGTGTACAACAGTGACGATGATGATACATTAGTAGAGTGGACTGGAAGTTTTATTAATAAGTTAAACAACCGGCCTGAAACTAAATCTAGTTCTGCCATATCAATTATATAACAATAAATGCAACCATGCCCGGCATTAAGCTAGGGGTTTGCATTTTTGTCTCACTTAAACTTTGTAACAATGGAATGAGGTAGGCTTGTTCCATTAACTTGCCCAAAGTCCTTTCCTTAGGGAGTTTTGGGATGGGGTTGGCGGCTGAAGCCTATCAGACTTTATGCACGTGGACTATTTCACAGTGACTTCCCAAGTTCCTCGGGATGTCTGAGCATGGGTGAGGATCTCTAAATTTATTCTCTCAGCAAGTGAAAGGAGTCTGGAGTTAGTATACATGAAAATCCATCCAGTTCCCTGGCGGCTTAATCCTCTCTATCCCTTTTAAGAAACAAAATAGCTCCTAGACCATATGCAAAACACTAGGGAGACGTTGCCAGTAACTTCAGTACAATTACCACAGTAGATTTATACAATGAATGCAGGAAATAATCGGTCCTAACACAAGTAATTTGCCACCAAAAGAGTTGACTTACTGCTGTCTTTTTAACTTACTAAACCCAAAAGTTAATTATTAACTTGAGCACTTCTGCAGTCATTTGTAAAGCAGAAAATTATACAGGTAGATACATAAATATGTTCTTAAACTTTTCTGCCTATGAGAACTTAGATCTGTTCCACAGAGCTGGTACAACACATAAAAGGAACATTCCTCATTCCTTCCCTGTTGTAGATCATTTCTGCCCTTGGGAGGTAGCTGTCTACAGTGCTGAATTATTTTGTCTTCTTGGAATATGAGCTTACTCTCTTAATTTATTTCTAAATAAGCAATGATAGCACTGCTCTCACACAAACTTTATGAGCTGATCAGCCAGTAGAATTGGAGTAAGAGTTTAATTGGGGCCACGGTTACTTTCCTGTTCCCTAATTCATGCCAAGATGTGGTTGGATCTTGGTTAATAGTTCTAACAAAAATTTGCAGTAAATATATTTCATGATTATGTTTTTGTCTTTAGGTAGAAATTAATAGTTTAGTACCTAATATCAGTGCAGACTCCCAAACTTTTTGACGGAGACCCACAGGAAGAAATGCGTTGCCTCTCAACTCAGTTCATACTCAATTTTCCTTTCTTTCCAACATGTCTCTGGTCTGGTCTGTTCTCCTCTACTCCAAACTGCTTTTGTTCATTAAAATATAGTGCTTGTTCTGATCTAATAAACTGATTTTATAAACTATTTAGAGTCTTGACATTCAGTGTGCAAATACTTTCAGAAAACCTTGAGTACATACAAGATGCAGTAGGCATGTTTCTCTCTTTTATGGCAGGGATATGTATTTGTTAACACGTGAATGTTCTCAGCCTTACTCCTCCCCTTGCTTTAGATGATTGCTCTGTTTACCCTCCCCCTGCTCTCTGCCCCATGCAGGACGCATCTGCAAGTTTTCAGATTATTCAGTGGAGCCGTGTAATGTACAGTCAAGCAAAGGGAGACGGAATCAGAAATAGAAAAGTGAGAGTGTAGGAAAAACTGATGTCTGAAGGTTAGAACTGGGCCTGAGAGAGGAGAACTCTCTAAGATGAGAAAAATATCTTGCATGCTGGGTATAGGAGAGGAGAAATCTTTTAGAAAGAAAAATGGGTGTTAATAAGCTCTACCTCCTCTCTACCCCATTTTTGGTATGTTCAAACGTTTATCCTTGTGAAAGCTCTTACTGACTATGTGGTACTTCATGAATGCTTGCCACAGAACCTGTCAACCTCTGAAAAGTAACATGTATCTATGAAGTAGAGCAAGTTTCACATTCAGGGTGACAAGCATTGGTCAGCTCGACTTTTTCTTTTTTCTTTTTTTTTTAAGAGAGTAAATTTCACAGCTCAAGGTGGCCTTCATATATTTATTGAGTAATGCAGTCTACAGAAATCATCCATCATTCCTCTGTTCAAGCTCTGCCTCTCCAAAGAAATTAAATGGTAGACACATGCCATACCTCATCCCCATTCATTTTTCTTACTGTCCTTTGCTCTAAGTCATTGCTAACAGTCTGTAGCTTAAAGTGTACTACTGTATATCCTATGTGTAAAAACTATACAGTGAGAAACTGTTCTTTCATGAAATTAATCTTAAAGAAGTCAGCACCTCTGCTTTATGGGCAGCCAGGTTTAAACAAAAATAAATTTTTAAGTGTTAATTTTTAAGGATAAAGGTAAAAATGATTTTTTCTATTTAGTAATAAAACATGCCTTTTAAACATTAAAACTAAAAGGGAATATCAGGTGTAAGATGTCTAGGTGTAGTGCAGCCTTCTTTCAGTTTTACTTCTCTTTCTATTATTATTAATTTCTATTATTAGAAATAGACTATTTCTATTATACTCCTGGGAAGTTTATTAGCCTTTACATCTTTAAGAGTAGAGAATGGTTTGAATTATCCGGAAAGCTTGATTTTGGGGCTGTGAGAGCTTAGGCATCAATCCACAGAAATAAAAATTAATCTCATCCCTATCTAGAATCCCTATCTAATTACCTCAAGTTGAAACACTCTCTCTCTCTCTCTCTCTCTCTCTCTCTCTCTCTCTCTCTGACACACATGTGCACACACACAAACTTCCCTAACAGCTAAATTAAATCCCTTTTTCCCCTCTGTTGACCTATCTCTCTTGAGTACATTTGGGACAGGCTAATTATGTAGGAGCTACATTACATTTTATAATCTGTACCATCAATCTCTGGGTTAGTGAACTCAGTATTATCCAAAATCAAAAAATGGCCATTAGCACTGGTTGGTGTAGCTCAGTGGATTGAGCACGGGCCTGTGAAACAAAGGGTCACTGGTTCAATTCCCAGTCAGGGCACATGCCTGGGTTGCAGGTCAGGTCCCCAGTAGGGGACACATAAGAGGCAATCACACATTGATGTTTCTCTCCCACTCTTTCTCATTCCCTTCCCCTCTCTCTAAAAATAAATAAATAAAATATTGTTTTAAAAGTGGCCATTAATTGTAATTCTGAAACTTATGAATGCTGGGCATAAGGTTGTTCACCAGATGATTTATGCAAAGAGTTTACTGTGTCTCCTAAGATATATATTGTCTGGTTCATCAATACTCTTTTATGAATTCATATTCACATATAATAAATTCCAGAATTTGAACATAAAAATATATACAATTTTATTACTTAAAAACCAGTTCGTTCTTAGTCACAGGAAGTATTTGAAGAATACTGCATTGGTTAGAAGGAGCAACAAACTATCAGCAAGCTGGGGATGCCCTCATGCTTTAAGCAAAGCCCGAGTACCAGCCATAGACGGTGATTCCTATAACAGCTGACATAAATAAGTGAATTGAATCACGTGACAGTTTTCCATAGGACAATGTATTTATCTTAGGAAGAATTATAGAGGGCAGTGTGGGGGCTTGGTGATAACTGCTTTCTCTTTTCCCACTTAATCTGGCCTCCATCACTCTTCACTGAACATACTCATTGTACGATGAATTCTTGGATTTGTCTGGGGAAGTGAGTAATGAGGGGGAAATAGAGAACTGAGAGTGGAGAGCTGATTTTAAAAGCTTCCTGACATGATGCACATAGTCCAAGTACTTCCACTTGATAAACATATTTACTCTTTCCCCAGCCCCAGAAATATGGGGCAAAACTTAAAGACATACTAATGAGGTGTTTTTAAGAAGATTTTATGAAAAAAAATAGGAATAAATAAAGACACTGGCCTCCATTGCAAGAAAATGATTGATATTTCATTTGATTGATAGAAATTTCAGAAGACTGAGAGAAATGTAGCCTTATTTAGAACTAGTTTGTTAATTTGTAGTATTTTAAGCTACTCAGGGTGCCACACACTTTTTAAAAATTCCACCTGTTGCTAAAGTACAGAAAAGTTGACACCTAATTTGTTATATCTCTGTAAAAGGCCACAGGACAGTGACTTCTCAGTGAATATCGTTCAGTGACAAGTTACTGATCATTTCCAAACTTTCAGTTTTTATAAAGAAGAGATAAAGACTCTGGTGACCTATTCCAGCAGAGCGTACATAGTTTTATGTTTATAAATGAGTTTGTTGCTTTGGATATTTTGTTCATAAATGTTTTTAATTATTAATTGTCCATATATATATCAATAAACTTCAGTGGGATTTTAAGTTAGGTTTCACGGTTTTTGATAGCTAACACAATTCCTTTTGAAGCTCTCTGCCTAAGAAGAAATCCATGCTGGAGACTGCATATGAAGCCATTCTTTTTATCTTCATACTAGTAATACAAACATACTTTTGTACCTTTATTCTATCTTATTACACCCTTGGGTCATAGTACTCATGTTATGTACTTGCTTTTCAATCCATTTCATTTTTTTACTTTTCAATAAGTTTAAATCTTTGAGAAGCACAGCATTACACGGACTCTGTGTGCAGCAGCCAAGCGGGGAGGTTGTAGGAACCATCCACTGTTTCCATGAGCACGAGCTCCCTTTCCCGGAGGACTCTGGTTTTGTTCTGTTGCCCCCAGGAGTCACTGCATTGTTCTTTGCCTTGAACACCTAAGTGCCTGTCTTTCCCAGATAGAATTCAGTTCATCTTGAGCATGAACACCTCCAAACCAAGGAAGAGCTGTGTGGTCCCTCTGGTTTCAGAGAGAGCCCGCGTGTCGCTGGCACAAGTGTCCTTGGACCACAGTCTTCCAGATGTATTTTCATTATAGAAGCCCTGTTCTCAGCCTCCTCCACAGGCCCCAAGATGGTGGGAACAGCTTGTCTTACGTACTTCTAGTTCAGCATGTAATGACGTTCTTCTGTGTGAGACTCTGTTCCCAAGATCTGGAACTGTGCCTATCTTTTTCACACTTGAGCTCCAATGCCTAGTGCAGCATGAGCACCTGCCAGCAATGATGCCCTTTAAATAAGAGCTAATGTCAACGTGTGTGGAATGGGTGGTGTGGATATTAATATTGAGGAGGTCAAGTGAGTTAAAAATGTGTGGGGTTGAATGATGGAAATTCAGAGAGGATTCATGGAAGAGATGAGCCTTGTTTTCTGATGGACAAGTGGTACATGTCATACAGGTAGAAGGGGAGTGAGAAGGCATTTCGAGCAAGGAGTAGCCTAAACAGAACACTAAAGAAAGAATCCTCACCACTGAATGTACCATACAGGGTGGTAAGTAAATGTTAACATACTGTATCCTCCCCTAGTCTGTAAGATCCTGGAAGGCATGGATCCTTGAGGGCCTTCAGCTCCAAGAATATTTATTTAAAGATTACTAACGTTTAGTAAATATATTTGTTGAATAACTGGATATTAGCCTTACTTCTAATTTGTTCATGAACTTGAGGCCAAATTTTCAGGTTACCCTCCCATCTTTGTTTTTCTTAAAATTAAATCTCTACTTGGTTGCTTGATATTTTAAGTTTTTACTTTCTATGATGAATCATGTTATATCTCTGCTTTGAAGTCAATTTTTGTGTGTGCTTAAATTCTTAATACTCTGATTTTAACTTGGCTTTCAGTACCTTCAGATCCCTTTTCCAAAGATTTAGTTATATATCAAGACATTAAAAATTACAAAAAACAGTTGCAATTGTTTAATTAATGAGAATTACCAAAACACTAATATGGCTTAATGATCTAGAGTTTATATCAGAAAGTGAAAAGGTGTCCATGAGTATTTTTTCTTAACGGTGGTGGTGGGCAGGGATCTAGACAAGCTTTAGAAATTAAATGCCAGGGAAACAGTTGTGGCGGGAGAGAACATGAAAATATCAAGCTATTCATGTAGCCCATCTGCTCAATTCCACTGCACAACTGTCTTAGATAGGGAAGTGATATGATTAGATTTGCATTTTAGATTAATTACTCTCATAAAGGTGTGGAGAATGGTGTGGAGAATGATGTGGAGTTGCTCTGGATTTCCACACAGGGCATCACAGAGAAGGTTAAAGATGTGTGGGCCTGAACTGATGTAATAACAGGAATGGAAGGGAGAGAAGGTGGTTAAATTAGAATCAAGACACATTTAGAAGATAGAAGGTAATGACTTGTGTGATTCTCTATATGAGGCTACCAGAAGGAAGTATTCAAGGAGGCAGTTCCGGGGGCAGACCCTGTGCTTTGGGACCTAGCATAGATGCAAAGTAGGTCATCATACATATTGTAAACTGGGTCTGGTGACCAGGCACATATCTTTTCTCAAGTTAGGAGAGATTTGGCAGAGGAAGAGGCAAATTGTTTTTATTTGACTGGTAGCTTTCTGCCTTGCCTCCTTAAAAAAAAAAAAAAATTCAAGGCCATCCATCTCAAATGAACTGAACCGAATACCCTTATTTTTGTTATCCTTTTTAAAACAATTTATGACAACTCAATTTATATTTAAGGAAGCTCTGTCAGACCTGATTGATAATTGCTTAAATAGTGTTGTTTGTAAGACAAAACAAGGAAACAAAAAAAAGAGAGTCCTGTCATGCTGACACAATCTTTTTTAACACCTGGTATTTGAAATGAATACAAGATATTGTGATTACCAGCATAAAAACATTTTCTCGGCATTTTTTTATTTTAGTTTTTTGGACATAATTGAAGTTTCTATATTCATTGCACAAATTTGTGAGCCAGGGAAGTGGGTACTGGGATACACAAACGAGTAATATCAAATAGTGGAGGAAAAAGACATCAAAACCAAAATTTCAAAATATTGTGCTAATTTATATGACCAGAATAAGCAGGGGATACGCAAGCAGTCCTTAACCCAGTAAATGCTGATGTGATGGCAGTGAGTACTCAGTGACAGCTTCTCTGACTGGAGTTGGCAGAGATGACTAGACATTAGCTAAGAAAATGATGCAGAGAGTCTAGAAAGAAGTACAAGAAAGAAGTTGGGGAGAATATACAGGAAAAAGGGAGTCACAGAGTACCAGGAATCACTCATTGATTAGATAATTCACTTTTATGTGCTTTTTGCCTATAAAATAAATTTAAAAATTCAACCGGACATGGGATTCTATTTTGTTCCTTTGAGTCCAAGAATTGTTTCTAAAAATAGTATAAGAAGTTCACAATCAATACAATACATCTAGGGCAGTGTGTAACTAATTTTTAAAGTGTTTTTACCCATACATTAGCTCACAAGAGCTGTTTTATTTTATTTTGTTGCCCTCTACCCAATAGAACTAAGCAAATGCAATCCTTCCTTAAAGGTTTTAATCATTGGGTTCCTGTCTGTAGCCCCATTGTACTACACAGTCCTTCATTTAAATAGTATCCATGAGATAGAGCAGTGATTGAGAAGCAAAGGAACTGACTTTGACTTATTTCAGTGAAGCCGTCCTCAGTGGACACTTGGACATTTTATTTTTGTTTAAAATTGAAAAGACTGAAATGGGGTCCAAACTTCAGTAAAAATGTGTTTTCCCATGTTTTTCAAAATGACAGGTGTATAATTAAAATGTTACTCCATTACATGTTACCTTTTGTATTATAATATTTATTTTCTTATTTTGACAATTTTACTACTATAACATATATTATACATAATCATATAATCATGCATTGAGTCTTCAAAAAAAATTCATTGAAGCCAAAGGCGGCCTCTCACAACAATGCCAGTTGGTACACAAATACAGATGGGTTCCTAGAACACCCACCCAGTTGGAGGAAGCCTGAACTATAAGGGTCCCACCCTCCAGAAGATAATTCCAGTTTTTTGGGGTCCCCCCACTACATACCACTGTTCGATTCAATAAAAGAAACTCACCGTTTGTGTATTTTTCTGGCCATCATTATTTGCTTATTTTCTGATTGTCAATGAAAATAGTTTTACCATATGAGGGAGGGAATATCACAAATGATTCACACTGCCTGTCCAATTTGTTTGGTAGGCCATTGTTTTCTACAGTGGTTAGAAGTGGGTGTTAGCTCAAGAGGCCCTAGGTGTGAATCTTAGCTACACAAGTGTCCGAGGCGACCTTGGGCCTCAGTTTCCTCATCCTCAAAATAGGGATAGTAACACTCTGCTCAAATCGTCACTAATCAACCCTGAGAAAATACAAGTACACATTAAACCCCTGGCGGCAGTAGTAAGGGCAGCAAACGTGGCCATAACAGTGACAGTGGGCTTCCTTTGGATTTTTTTCTCGTGGCCTCTCCTCACCCTCTCCTGAACTCAAGAGCGTTATCTAAGCTATGAATTAAATCCAAACTAACCTTAAAGAATATCTGGAGTTCACAAATTGAAGTCAGAATATTATTTAATATGCTATACCTATCATCTCTAAATATGAGAAATGCATAAAAAAAGGATTTACTGTAAGATTTCTTATAGTTCTCATTTTCAAAAATTGACTTGTAAGTTACCTGTGACCTTTTTACAGTATGCTCTCCAAAGGTTTTCAGAGTCTCTTATTTATTTTGGAATATGATATCTGATAAATTAAATGAGTCCTTCTTTACAGTACTTTCTTTGTTTTATGATTATTGCTCATTAGGGCCCAGCATTATTTCACTGTAATGAATATTTAACAACTAACGATTAAGAAATAAAATGTAGTTACTTAGAATAACTGTTATACAAGAACTATTTAAACAATAGTATTCCAATTAAGTAAAAGAGAAAAATAGAAGAATGGAAATATGAAAAGAAGCAAAAATTCTGTTACGGTAATTTGGATCAAGGTCAGACTTACTTGGGGAAAGTTGAATAAGTTTATTGAATTACATATTATATCCTTGATCCCCAGGGGGAGTTCTAGCAAAAGCTCCACTAAAAATAAGGCTCCATTCATTGAAGAAAAAAAAGCATTCCATTTGTGTTTTGAAGCTGGGACCATGGCTTCGTAAACCACTTGACAACAAGTGATATAAGTGAGTCACATACACAGATCTTTGTGTTCCTTATGTATAGGTTCTTAATAATCATAATGTAATTACAAATTAACTTTTAGTTAAACATAAATTATTCTTAGCTTTGTTATGGTATCTAGAACCAAATTATTAAATAGATGAGTCATTGCTTTTTGAAATCTCACTTTTAAATTATATATATTTTTATTTTTATTTATTTTTGATCAGGGCTTTGAACAGTTAACCATTCCTATAAGTAAGTTGGGAGGAGTGAAAGTGATGCTATTTTAGCTCTTTTTGCATTCAGAACCAAAATGATTAATTTGCAACCATTTTTCTATTGAAGACAATCCAAAACACATTTTTCACACAGCTTCTGTTAACAGCTAAATGTTTTATACAGTTCTATGAATAAATTTTGCAAATACAAGTAAAATGCTCCTTTACAATATAAAATGAGCTAGTTCCATGGAGTTATAACTTACTAGGTAATTTAGATTATTTAGAATGATTCCACACTTCACGGCTTCTGATATATCTACACTACACACGGATCGTAAATACTTTATCACACAACACTCCCAAGGGCTTCACCCTCTGACGTTGAGAGTGGGGAGGCGGGGTTGGAGGTGGGTAGACAGAATTCAAAGAGAATAAAGGCACAAAAAACAGGAATGGAAACTCAAAAGTAAATTATTAATTTAAATTAAGAGCAAGGGTCCAGTCTGGACCCTTGTCCAGCACATAAACACATGTGGCTATTCTAACTGTGGTTCAGTATAAAGTCCTCACTTTTTAGATTTCTCTACCCTAGTAATCAACTTAGACATCTTTGAGTTTAACAGTACAGGCATCATAAGACTAAGCAATGTTTTCCAGTCATGTCTAAGGGCTTTAAACTCTCTTTTCCCAATGAAATCCCAAATCCTGATAGGATGTTTCTTGCTATTCTAGTTGGAACTTAGAATGCATTTTCCTACAGGACTCAGATTGAAAATCAATCATTCAGCCTCTTTTGAGCCTCAGTTTCCTCATTTGTACAACACAGAATTGATCCAGAAGGTTGCAAAATCTCTTGCAAAGTTAAAATATCCTATTATTTTCATGAACTACACTGGTTTCAGGTTACATTGGTTTTATGAGTTAATCTAGACACCTATTATTTTTACAGTTTCCATGAAAATGTGCATTTTAAAATAAGAGCCTGCTGGTAATACCTTTGGACCATAACCCATTTACAGACTGTAGATGGATCTGGTATGGGATCCCCTGTCATTAACCACCACGGGCCCTCGTATCACTAGTTTTCCACCAGGTGTAGTTCTTTGTTAATAAAAGGCCTCCACTCAGAAATGGGATTTTACTAGTTCAATGGCAAGTTAGTTTGTTTTACCATAACTATCAATTACATGAACACCAAATGAAGGAAAAAACAATCATCTCAAATTTATTTCAGCCTATCTGTATACCTAAACAAATGCTAGTTAAAATACATTTGTATAAAAAGCTGAAACATATTCGTATTTATGACATCTAGAATTTCCATATACTTATAAATTTCTCAGCAGTTAGTTTAGTGTATTTTAAAAATTATGGACAATAATAGTTTGAAATTGGTTCTGAAAAGTAGAAGAAAAGTCTTTTGTGTAACTGAAACAATAAATAAAACTATTTCTCCACTAATACACCTCAGTGTGTTCCTTGAATATATAATCTGTAGAATTATTTCAACAACTCCTTCATACTCCATTATGTGCATGTCCATTATGTGTGTGTGTACTCTCTTGGGAAGGTTAGGGACTAAAAAGACATTTACAGATCTGATGATTTGGACAAAATGACCATTAGTAAGTATCAAAATTGACAGTCTGTTGTTATTGTTTTCATTGTTAAGATTGCTACTGAACATTACTGCTGACCATCATGTTTGACAAAATTTAAAAAGGGTACCTTATTTTACTTATAAAATTATATTTTCACTTTAACCCTTTTAACAGAAGAGATTAGAAAGGTCATAAGGTACGGGGTATGTTTTTCTGTGTGTGTGTGTGTGTGTGTGTGTGTGTGTGAATGGCATTGCGTATGTTAAGCACCTGCTGGTTAAGATGCTTTACAGATTGATCTTTCAAAAAATCCTGTGGAGTGGGTTTTTTTTTTTTTTTTTTTTGCAGATTAGGAAAACTGTTAAGAAAGATTTAGTAGTTTGGTCAAGGTTACACAACAGCGAGGAGCAAAGCTGGTCAAATCCAGGTTTACGGGACTGCAAATCCCAGGCTCTTTATGATTAACATTTTATTTTGTAATCTTTATAATGACAGAAGTTATAGATCCAGCTACTACTCTGAAGTCTAAAACATATTGCTAATAGTCTACAGAACATATGCCACCTTATTTATTAAGAATAGATTTTTGATATGAGTGATATGAGTGTATTTTCAAGATAACAGAAGTTGACTCCTGTATTTTTAATGATCATAAATAACATTCTGGCTCTTTAGGACAAATGCATTTATAAAGCTACTATAAAAATATCTTCCACACCTTTCTCAACAAAATATTGTTATTTTTTTTTAGTTCAGAGTCTTTATCATGTATCTTATCTGCAGGGTTTTGCTGCCTTCCTTAAGTTTTCCTCAATAACTTTGAAAGTAACGTGCTCACTAGTAGACCCCAGTGTTCTGTAGGGTAATTGTTAAAAGGCCAGGCTTATGAAAGGTCATACTTCACAAATTCAAATCTTAGCTCTTCCTTCCCCTTGATGGCTTTGTTGTTTTTGATAGTTGTCTTAGCTTATTTGCCTCAGTATTTTTCATATTTAAAATGGAGATAATAGTGCCTACCTCAGTGTTTTGAGGATCAATCTAGCTGATATGAAAAAAGAACTTAGCTTATATCCTTATACATAAACAGATTCAATGAATGATAACTGGTTAATATTATAATTTTAGGATTTTTTAAAATATATTTTTATGTATTTAGTAAATAGTTGAATACACCAGATACCCCATTTTCTAAATTTCTAGCACCAGCCAATTCTCTCACATTTCTAACACTGGTTCAGAAAAATCAATCCCAGAACACGGTAGGATTATGTCTGTACTAAGAATAAGTAGGCTTGGAATTTCTTCTGCTATGATTATGTACGAGCATGACTCTCAATATGATGAGACTAGAGACCAAATTAAAGAGATGACTGATGATGATTTTATGGGAAAACTGAGAAACTCGTAACAAATGTTGCTCTATGATATATCCTTTCATCTGCCATCCTAAAATAGTTGTAAATGCTACCAACTGAAGAGCTCTTGGGCAGACCTTTGGGAGCTGAGGGGCTTGTGGGGCTGTGCCCACAGAAAAGACATGGTGTGTAGGAGGCGATATCCTGAGTTAGTTTAAGAATTCAGTGAAAGCAAGACTTGGAGTTCAGACTAAATTCTACATTGTCTGTGAAAGTCCCATATGCACAACAGGGGAAAATTAACACTGCCCTGAGTGAAATGGGACCTGGGAGGATTAGGAACCCTGCTCGTAGCAGCGCTCTCAGCTCAGAAGTGTCCTCCAAACAGAGAACGCTACTTGCTTGATAGCAACTTCATAAAATTAAATCTCAGCAAAAACTAGACGACAGAAATAATGTGGATCGGTTGAGTTTTATCTTAGTTTAGTCTCCGTAACTTCAAAAGACCCATATCCTTCCAAAAGTACATGATATTAAAAATAAGATGGGAGTCAGAGATTTTATTCTAGAAAACTTTAGGGACATATCAACCCAATGACATATATGGATTTTATTTGGATCCTGATTTAATCAAAGCAACTGTGAAACTACCTTTTGGAGGCAGAAACATCAGGAAATGGAATCACAAAATGGTTATTAAATGAGAGAAAGACATTGTTAGTTCTCTAAGATACGGTAATTACATTGTGCTTCTTTTTTAAGTCCTTATCTGTTACCATTAATACTGAAGAGTTCATGGGGAAACAGAGGACACTGGGGCTTGCTTACAGCACTGCCAGGTTGAGGGTACAGGGCGGATGCGGAAACACAGCTGACACAGGATGGGCAAATGTCGATAGCGTCTGAAACTGGATGATGGGTTCAGGGGTGTTTATTTTACTGTTCTTTCAATTTTGTATATATTTGGAAATTTCCATAATTAAAAAATATCTCACAAATTTATTTTATTATCCATGTGAGAAATTTTTCCTGACCTAAACCTGTCTGGTCTAGTTGGTATTTGGAAGACATATTCTACAAAATATGCAGAAAAACATCTTAGAGATGATTAAAGAAAAACACTCATCTAAACTGAAATTGAGTTTAAAAAAGTGTTAATGTAATATTCCAACACTTTAAACTTTTTACTTTGCTTTCCTCATTTAATTCTTCAGACATGCTATAGAACTGCTTATTGTGTTTTTCTTGATTTCCTTGCTTTTTAAACACCAAATTAATTTTGAGCTGTTAGGAAATGGTACAACTGCCAAATTGCAGATAAGCTGTTGGCTTACAATTGAACAGATATCCAGTCCTGGAAAAAAATTAAAGAAAATTTAACTATATTTGCTATATGAGGTGCTTTTTCTTTTTTTATTTTTTTACAATGTTTATATGTTTAAAATATGTCAGGTGAGCAATTTTGAAATTTAGCTAGTCAGGAAATGGTCACAATATATGCAGAAAGTCAGCTTAAGGGAAACCTAAAGTAAATATTATGGATTTAATCAGTAAGCCTGGTTTATGGATTGACAGAGGTATCACACCAGAAATTGCTAACAGGAAAATAAATTAGAACCCTATTTACTGTTAGGACTTCAGACAGGGCTAGAGTTCTGGAGCTACTAAGTTACTAAATAATTGGGTGTCATGGTGAGATATATATATATATATATATATATATATATAAAATATGGAGTATTATATAAATATAAGACTAAGTATAAATATAACATGGAGTGTTATATAAATATAATAAATACTAAATATATAAATATAATATATAAATACTAAATACATAATATATTTAGTTTTATATATATAAATATGTATATTTATTTGTATATGTATATGTATATATATTTATATATATATATGTATATTTACACACACACACACACACACACATTTTAGAAGCCCTGAGCAGGTAGCTTAGTTGATTAGAGCATCATCTCTATACACACTGCCAAGTTTGAGAGCTCAGTCCCCAGTCAGGGCACATACTGGAACCAAACATTGAATGCATAAATAAGTAGAATGACAAATCAATGTTTCTCTTTCTGTTTCCCCTTCCCCTCTCTTTCTCTAAAAATCAATAAGTTTTTAACATAACATTTTATTTCCTGATTATTACAAAATAGCAATAATAAGGAATGGCACTTTATTTGCAGAGCTAGAATGATTTCATTGTGCTCCGTGGGCTGCTAACCTAGCCCTTCTAGATTGTTGCTCTAGGGCAGGATTGACCCCAACATCTAGGTTAGAGCCAAGCTTCTGCATGGAGGTTTTAACAGTCCCCTAGATAATTCAAATATGAGTCACATGATTTACCTTAACTAAAATACTGCATTAGTATAAAGCACCTCACTGTGAGTTAATAGTTACAACTATTGTACTATAATAATAACCTTTGGTATTTGAAATCTTATATGTAGAAATTATAAGCTTCCAAAATACTAATGATACTCTTATTTATTATTTTATCAATTAATTCAACTTTTCCCCAAAGTTTCCCACTAAATGACCTTTTTACAAATAAGTAGCACACTGATTTGATCTGAGATGATTTTTAAAATGCTGCCTTTTGGTGCTTTTGACAGTAAATTTTCATAATATTTACCTTTGATTTGTTTATTTTTCATAAAATAGAAGTGTCAGTTGGATACCTCATACTTATTTTTAAGTGAGAGAGCCTTTAAAATCATGGCGTATCTGAGTAGCATGGTTCCACAGTGCATTCTTGGAGCAGTTTGTACAATAAGTAGTCTCATATCCAGAGCTTACAGAGAACAAATAGTTGTGTTGATGTTACTAATCTGAAGAGGAAGCCTTTGGCACAGGTGGACATTTCTGTAAAATGTCTTGAAATATTTACATGAAGTGAAAGTGTGAGGCAAAATGCATGTAAAGCTGGCCAAGCTTTTTGATTGTTTATGTCACCAACAGTCATGTTTTATGCTTCCATACGTAGTCAACTACAGTTCTAAACACATCTTTGCCTTGAATATCCTTTATTTCTGTTGTTAGTAATGTGAGTGCAAGTGTGTGTTTTCTTCTGTTGGTCAATAAAAAGCAAGCTCAGCAAACCAGTTATGACTTAAAATTTTTTTAGCATAGTGATCAACTAGCTGAGTGCCTAATATAATCAAAATGAACCCTTAAATACTAAAGAATGTGTAGATTTTTCAAAAGCAGTTACAGGCGCATTGAGAATCAAGCTGAGATCGAATAGGAATTTATATTTTCTAGTTATTTTCCTGTCCAGACTCCCTTTGTGTGGAAATATGTCTTTGTAATGAAGATTCGCCTTGCAACAGAAGGAATTATGATGAAGGGAGAAACGAAAACAGAAGCAGAATGACCTCTAGTCTTCCTCTTCTTCTCTTTGTCCATTTAGAAAGCTACTAATCACATTTTCACATTCCACCCAAAGGGAGAGGGCAGAGAATCAAGTGGTTAGAGAAGTGCGTAGCCTTTCTGAAATTGCCATGAACCTTGGCTGTAATCATAGGAATACTCTTCTAACCCACACAGTTCTGTCATTTGTTCAAAAAACGCACATATGGAAAGCAGAGGGCAAGAAGGATATGCTGTTTAGTAATAAAGGTCAATTAAATTTAGTCCATCTGCAAATTTTCAGAATGAATTATCTGCAAGTAATAACAGCTAAGTAATTAGAAATAGTAACTAATATTAATTACTATGTTTCGGGCATCATTCGAAGGGTTTTATAATGATCAGTTTAAGTAATATCTGCCTCAATCCCACTAGGTTGAGTACATTCATAATCCCTAGTTTACAGATGAGGAAACTGAGGCACGGAAAGGTAAAGTAACTTTCCTGTGTATTACATACTGGATTCAATCCTAAAGAATCTGATTCCAGAAACTGAATCCTTCATTGTTCATTGGGTAGTTTTCTGACGTGCCTAATGTCAGAGTCACAGAGTGGTTATTTGAAAGCATCAGTCTTTTTAAATCTTCTTAGCTAGACATGCTGACAATCTTGAAACTGCTTCATCCATTCTGTTGTGGAGCAAAGAAACGCTGTCATTTTAGTATCGTGGTATGTATGATAATGAACGAGGCACCCCCAGTCTGACTAGCAGAACTACCGTGGCCCAGAGACTCCTCCTGACATTCCCTACCAAGTGTGAACCCTTTTATGTCAAAGCAAGTTTCATGGACCTGAATTCTCCATAAGCTCTTAGACATTTTAATCTTACCTTAATTACCACCGTCCCAGAAGTTGTTAGGTTATTTCCCTTGGTCATGGCTCAGTCTGGTTCTGAGTTAGGATAGTCTGAATTACTTCCTTCTGAGAGAAAAACAAAATTTACAAAAACAACATTGAAACCCTTCTTTGTTTGAATTTATATGAATTTATTTGACTTTTATTTGCTCAATGTTCATTTTTATTCAATAACTCCAGTGCTGATCACTAAATAACACTAATCATGCCCATGCTTGTTTTATTATCTCATTTAAAGTTAATTAATAAATCAGTAAGCTTTTGTACAGTCTACTAGCTAGTTATTTTGATGGAAAAAGGATTAACTTCCCCAAATTCCTGATTTGCTTAGGCAGTGGTGGTGTAACTGAAACACAGGTTAGGCTTCTTGTCACAACAAAAGCCAAACTCATGAGAGAAGTGCTGATGCTAAAGGAAAGACAAAGGAAAGAAAGGGAAAGGGAAAGGTTGCAACAGAGAGAGAGAGAGAGAGAGAGAGAGAGAGAGAGTTTGCTGAGTCCTAAGTTTTGAGGGGTCTTGTCTCCTCCCTAAAGGTGGGGATCATAGGGGAGGTCCTAAGGGAGGATCTCAATAGAATATTCATCAGCTTTCCAGGTGTGTCCTTTCTGGATCATGGTCTCTATTGACTGGTTGACACTAGGGGAGGGGTCATTAGTCACTGCATCCGGTCCTGATGTCAGCCACTGCGTTGCCCTGCCTGGTTTTGTTTCTTTTCTGGGCCTGGAGCTGAAACACAACTGAGGCCTAGACGTTACCACTAGTTTGACCACAGTTCTGTCTCTGTGGTCAATAGCCCTGAGGCTTTGTTCCTAAGATTGTTTGATATGGTTCAGAACCTCACTGTCCTGAGGGCTTAATGCTTAATAGAGTGTTCATGCAAGGGCTCTCCGAGGCTATGTTCCATCCTCCTTGTTCCTCCTGTGAGGGGGTCTACCACATGACTGGCAACATGCTAGGAGAGGAAGGGTGGGAGGGTCTCAACCACATGACCCTGGTAGACCGGCAATACGCTAGAGAAGGAAAGGTCACCCTGGGGGCGAGGTTCCACCCTATAGTTTTCTGTCACTAGGTACCCAGTGATCTCCACCACCCCATGACATTCCATACCTGCTCACGCCTGTCTAATTGCCTACTGCAGACAGACACAATACCTGGTCTCATCTGAGTTTAGTTGGTCACGGGGCAATCAAATGAACCATGACAACATTTTAAAGTTGGGGTAAACATCCTACCAATATGATCTAAATTAAAAGTTTCCTCTATTTAAGTGATTTGATCAGAATTTAAAATGCTTTTTTTCAATTCTAAATTATGGATTTCCTAAAAAATGCAACTGGATCTCCTCCAAATGTTGCCCATTAGAGCCTGGTAGAGGGCTCGCTTAGAAGAATGACTTAAATGACTAGCACAGCAGTGATGTGGATGGAAAGACGTGCCTTGAGTGTCCTGTTGTTGGTTTATAATTAATTAGCTGATTTAATATCTTTTTGTAAGGAGAAAAGAAGGTACAGTTCCACCTGAATAACTACAAATGTAATTAATGGGGTCTAAGAGCAGGGACCCTCAATGTGTGGCTACCTTTTTAACCCCAGTCATTAACTCAGTTCCTGGTACATCATAGAGGAGAATCAATAAATAGTAGTTGGATTAATATACTGTATTCTAGAAGAAAACATTTGGTAAATAAGAGGCTCAGAAGTAGTTAAAGGCATAATAATAGACTCTATGCATTGGCTTATTTATAGGGATAGTTTAGATGTTTCGTTCTTTCTTAGTAGACTTCCCTTTTCTTACCTTTTTTACCTTGTTGTAATACACACAACATATAAAATTAGTTTTTGAACAAAAGAGTTAAAACTTTTTTAATATCTATTACACTTAAAAAAGAAAAAATTCCTTTAAAATGGTGTTTCCCTTAAGAAAGAGCTTAGTGTTGATAGCCTACTCCAATAGCCTAGGAGCAAAGTACTTTCCGTAACTACATGCAGAGTTCCAGAAGACTGGAAAGAAACACACAGTTGAGATGAATAAAATTCAGTATTTCTGTTGGAAACTAGAAAAAGAAGGTAGACTGTTGCTGATAATTCCAGAAGGTGTATTCAGCCCAGGCCGTGGGAGTTAATTATAGTCCTCGAAACAGAAGGGTAGTCTAGCCATTAAGTTAAAGTGTCAGCATCTAGATTAGTGTTAAAAATGTTTGTTGTTTCTGTTTTTATTTTTGTTTTAAAGAGGAAATAATCATGGCTCCCATACAAATAAAAAATAAACATGTACAAAATTCTTTATTTAAGTCATGAATTGACTTAAATTCATGGGGTGATGAGGGAACCAATAAGATGTTACAGTGGTTTGTAACCAATTCATGTAACCAATAAGATGTTACATGAATTGACTTAAAGTGGGGTGATGAGGGAACCAATAAGATGTTACAATGGTTTGACAGAGAATTTGAATAATCAGAGATGATGGGTGGATGGATGCAGCGAATTTACAAATAGATGCAAAACTGGTCTGTCCGTTAGATGATAATCCATTGTCTGTACCACAGCCACCATAAACACAGGCGATGCTGAAGCATGTGCTAGACAACATCTTGCTTACAAAAAACAATATTGTTATTTTTTGGTCCACCTTAAAGTCTATCACAATTTTTTCCTACATACAGTCTAAAACATGCAAAGGGTACAGTTGGTCATTTGAAATATTTTATAAACAGAAGGACTGCTGCTATCTGAGCATAAGAAAATTAAGTAAATTAAGACATTTGCAGATAGAATGGTGAAGCAAATTCAAGAGTACCATTTAATTTTTGAGATTTCTGGATAAGAAGGGAGTATTTGATTTAGAATTGTAATGTATCAGTTAAGTAAGAAAATAGCTAACCTGATGTTTGAAAAATCAGATCTAATATGCAAGTGTTCTTGATTTTTCATACAACAAAAACATTAAGAGTGTATTTAATTTTACCTTTGATGTAATGATTCAGTATCCTCTCAGAATAACTTCTTTTTCTAATGAAAGCTATTTTTAATTTAAAATTTCCATGGAACATGGGGAGATGGTTGAGGAGATGGGTTAAAAAATGAAGGGGAATATAACCAATAATATTGTGATAAGTTTGCATGGTGACAGATGATCACCAGACTTAGTGGGGTGATCACATTGCAAGGTCTAAAAATATTAAATCACTATATTATACACCTGAAACTAATATAACTAATATAATATTGCATAATAGCCACATTTTTAAAAAAGAACAGTTATATTAAAACAAATAAAATGAATAATTAAATTAAATTTCCTTTGGCCATATTAACGCAAAATCAGGTCACAGTTAAAGAAAAGTAGCTTACTGCTTGCTCAACAAGGCAGGTTTCAACAATCCTCTTTTTAACCCCTTCGTGTCTTAATTCTCCCTAACCTAAATTCAGAATTACTACAATAAGTTACAGGCACAAGTTGTTCTAAAGGGCATGCCCTACAGTTTTCTTTACCTAACAACAATGCAAATAAATGATACTAATGGATCTGTTGTTCAAAGTGATAGTGTAAATATCCAGTTTACAGGTGATACAAAACTCTGCTCTATCAGTTACAGAAATAAAAATTGAGAATAATAGGGCCACAGACAAGACAAAACAAAACAAACAAACAACAAAAACAAAAGAGTGAAGTTTTGTCATTGTTGTTTTTTTCCTTAGAAAAATATATTGGATCACTGATACATACTTTGGTTGTTTTAGATGTTTGTAAATGTAGCAGTTTGCTTGGAAGTTTGAGGTACTTAAGCATAATGAGTAAAAGATGTTGAACGTTAATTTTTTTTTCCTAATGATTCACAAAAAGATATAGAGAAAGAATGTTACCTGCCAGGAGTCTGGGGGCCCAGTGTACTTGATTTAGCGAAGTCCCTGTGGTTAGTCCCTACCTATGGACAGACAGTGGCAAAGTCTGCATTATACTAGAACCTGTTAAAGACACATTTTAAAGCAGAGCATCTGAACGCCAATCTGAACAAGTGGAAAAACAGAAAACAAAAACTCTCTTACTGTCTTTTGGAGTATTTTTAAAATAGATAGGCATTTGGTAGATCAAAATGTGGACCTTTTAAAAAGGTCTGAACTAAACATATTTTATATGACTTGCAAACCATTAAAATAATTGGCTACATTTATATGACTTGGTAGAAATATAAATTTGCTTTTGTGACTTATAGGAAAGGTTTTAAGGAGGATTTTTTTAATGAGATTTACCACTTTAATGTTCAGAAATTTTTCGAAGCAGCAACCCTGTTCATCTTCTTTACTCCACAAAGATCTGGACTGAGGTTACCAGCTTATTTTATCAGGCCAAAAAATAACTATAGCTTTGTATACAGTATTTGTATCTGTGTTCATATGCAAAACTCAGCATTTTTTTAATGAACTGGCCTGTCTTCATAGAACAACCAAGGGATGACCATAGCCTTGATTTAAGGTGTAAAATGTGAAGTATACTCTATATATTATAGATTATAATAAATTGTATAGTTTAATTATAATAATGTGGTTTTGAATTTATAAAACTTACCTTTGTTTTATGGTATTAAACTTTTTTTAAAAAAGTCATGCCCTTTTAAACCCCACACTTTTTCTACCTAAGTAATATTTTTAGGATCATTTTTATTATCCATTTCTTTTTAAAAAACACAAAACAAGCTAATTTCTCTTTTGGAACAGGTTCTTTTAAGTTATAGTTCGGGTAGTTTCTGCACATAAAGTAAGTACATAATTTAAGGAAAAGTATGAAATGAAATAAAAAAGAGACATTTTTAAAGCTCTTTAGGTAAGTACTTCAGATCTGTACTTACCATGAAAAAGCAATCACACTGTGAAATTTTATCATATCTCAACTGCTGAGGAATCATACATAGTATTTCCTTACTTTGGCAGAAGATTAACAATAAATGTTTAGAAATCACTTTTAACTTAAAATATGAATTAAACAATATACCTGAAAAATATCTTGCTGATATTTTTCCAATGAGATTATTATTCCTAATGGGATAGTATTTTAAAAGCAAGCTAAAATGAAGTTCCCCCAAGTTAAAACTCCATCTATCTCTCATAAAAGAGGAGAAAAAAATTAGAAAAAGAGAAGAGAGTCACAAAGTGATAAGAATTAAACTACCAATGGGAAAATCAAAAAATAGTCATTATAAAGCATTAATCACCAACCTTATGATTTCCAATCTAAATTAAATGTTATAACCATTTCATTTATTTTTTATAACTAGTCTTCTTAAAATTTCATTGCTTTTAGGCCATGGTCATTACTTTTATGACCTGAAATATATGTTAGACATATCAACCAATTGGCTCCTATCCTTTTTTAAATATAGAAAAAAGATGACTATTATATTGTAATACTTTGTTCTCTCTCTCCTCCTCTTTCTATTTTTTTTTTTGTTTTTTGTTTTTGTTTTTGGATGGTTGGTGATTTGTTTGCTTCTCCTGGTTCCTGTTGATCAGTGGTGTTTGGCCAGTTTGTATTTTTCCAGACATCACTCCACGATGTTGTTGAGGTGTATGATGGGCCAACTCAGCAATCTTCTCTGTTATCTTCCCTCTCGGGATCCCATTCAGGTATCCTTTAATAGAACTGCCATGCATCAGTTATTGATTAAAGACTGACTTTGATTGATATTGTAGTGAAAGTTGAGATTTATGTCATCCATATTAGAGGTAAACTGAAAATAGAATTATGCATTATTTAAAAAAATAGAATAGAAGCAGAATTAATAGTGAATCAAACTTTTGAGAAAAATATAACAAACTATTTGCTGGGGTTGTAGTCAAGTAAATATAATATTTAGTCACTTAGTCTTTGGTGTTTAATGTAATACAAAATATTTAAGGATTCTTTAAAGAATGAGGCAATATGTATTAAAATGTACTTAAAGCCTGCCAGTTAAAAGGTTGCAATTAAAGCTGAACCCAGAGAAAATATATTGTCAGCGATAGGATATACTAAAGTAATTTGATAGAACATAGATTCATATTTTCAAATGACAGTGTAAATTAATATAATTTGTTAGGTTTACTGAATGAAATTATTTATGATATCTTAGTGTTTGTTTTGTTGAGTAGGAGAATCACTTCCACTGAGTTCAGGTAATCAGATCACAATTCGATTTACTTCAGTTGGACCAATAACAGCTAAGGGATTTCACTTTGTTTACCAAGGTAAGTGACCCAGTAGCCTAGTAACACACTAAGGAATTATATCGGTTTCGTGCTATGTTCAGAGTTACAGAATGATCCAATCCTCATCATCATATAAGAGGGATACACGTTGTGTTTTTCTTTGAACAGTTTTGCCCTGTCCCTTCCCCATCACTACAGCACTATTACCTTGACCAGAGTCCAAAAACACCTATTGCTTCATCATCATTCTCAATTGTATGATTTCCTTTTCTTCTAACATTTTTTTCAAAAGTTATTTTTTTCTGATAATTCTTTACATTCTACATATTCTATTTTCCTCATAGTTTTGAGCTCTAAATTGAATGGTACAAAATTTTGTGCTGCTGTACTTCGATATGCCAAGGAAACATTACTCCATGCTAAAATTTTAGTTTCTCATTGTCTCAGGAGAATTCAAATGTTTTTCATGCCTATTAAATATTTCTGTGCAATTAAACATAGGTTCACAGCATTTTTCTCACCTTTTACAGATAATCATCCACATTATCATTAAACTAAATTAATCTATCATTTGAAATATTTTGTTTTAGTTATATATGATCATGTAGTATTCTCAAATGTATCTTGATATATCTAATAAATTTATAATTATTTGTGATTTGATATTTTTATTAAGCCCTCTAATTTTATTTATAATATTGGTTATAATATAGTTTCATTTTAATAGTATTTCCTCTATTAAACAGTGCAGGGTATTATGAATTTTAAAAGGCACTACTAAAATCGAATTACTTTTACTCAAGTCGGATAATAGGAATCAATCTATTTGGAATTCATCATATCATTTTGGGGGGCATTGTCAAACACTTTGATCCCATCTTTATGTATTTTAAAAAGAAAAAACATCCTGTTATCATTCTCTTTTACTAAACCAAAAAAAAAAAGAGTAACAATTAAAGGATATAATAATAATTCTAAAAGCAGTCTCAAATTTGATATTGTATAATTATTATTAAAAGATAAATTTCTATTGTTGTTAATCTGTCTGACTTCTGCTAAGCCTGAATGTAGTGCTAGTCTTCATCAATAACAAACAAGTCTTGAACAACTAAGTTTGTAAACATGCTATGAAATTAATAAAGTATTGTGTTTGCTTTTTCAAATCTATGTTTTTAAGCAACAACTACTGACAAAATTGTGACAGTACCTCATGTAATCTAACACATATTATTTGAAATCAGTACCCCAGTTTTTAAAAAAATTATATTCAGTTATCATCCCATAAATCAATTTATATAATTCAAACTATTTTGTTATATTAATAAGAGTTTTGTAAAATAAAAAAATAGAAAAATGATGTTTAAAGGATCAAAGCAAAATGTTTTTAACAGAAAAAAATCTTGATGACAATATTCATTTTAATTGTATTTATTCTGTATTAATTTTAAAACTTTTAGAAATGTATTTAAATTTTTAATTGAAGCTTTGATGAAAGGCGAAGATTTCTTTGAAATCTTTTTAAATAGTTACATTTGGAAACCTGTATTTGTCTATCAAATGTGACGTTAAAATCGAGGCTTGTTTGTATGCAGCTGTTCCTAGAACGAGTTCCACCCAGTGCAGTTCTGTGCCTGAACCAAGATTCGGAAGAAGGATTGGCAATGAATTTGCAGTTGGTTCATTGGTTCTTTTTGAATGCAGTCCAGGATATATCCTCCATGGATCCATTGCAATTAGGTGTGATACAGTGCCCAATTCTTTGGCCCAATGGAATGATTCCTTACCTACCTGTATTGGTGAGTACATAAATGTGTATGCTTTGTGATTGCACAGACTTTATATCAAATTAGCCATCTTGCTTATTTTGGTGTTTCTATTTCAGATTTAATAGTTATATATTAATTTTAATTACTTTATTAGTTATACTATACTTAAATATATACATTAGAGTGAATGTTGATGCAATGAGGTGTGCTGCAATCAATGAAACATATTTTGTGTTAAATTAGCTGGAAAGTTTCCTCACTTATTTACTTATACAGATAAAAATATGCAACATATTTCCAATAACAGACTTTGATTGCTACTAATAGGGATTGAAATAAACATCATTTTTTAATTTAAAAAATGTATGTGAAGATTTCTATGCCAATATGTAATGAACCTGCATGTCTTTTAAGGATCATAGAAGTTGATATTTTTAAATATATTTTACTTTGACATCAAAAGAATTAGAAAATATGCATTAGTGAATAAATATATTTATTCATTAGTTATAAATATGTATAAAAATATAAAATAAGAGATTTTAACAGTCTTTTACAAATATAAATGGTAACATTTTTTTAATACATAGAATGCACAAGCTTAGCCAGAAATCTCATCATTTTAAACTTTATTTTTTCAATACTATATCCAATTTAAATTGGTGAATAGAATACGCACTAAGTGATGGGCCCTTTGCACGCTAAGCTACATGAAACAGACAAATATTTTCTAAACAATAAAAAGTAGTTTGGAATTGTATAGTATTCCAGAATTATTACAGTGTCTCTTGGTTCCATAAATGTGGAAAATGTAGAAGGTTGGGAACTTACTTTTATCTCTGTCTCTAGAGCATATCTGAAAGTTATTTATTTTTAATTACATGCTATTAAATTAAAAAAAGAGTGATAAAGCTTCAAGTTAAGAAATACTTCTATTGCATTGAATTCTTTCTTATTAAAGTTGTATTGGTACATGATTTGAAAAATAAAAGAAAAAATTTTAAAATAACAAAACATAAGCAATTTTTTTAAATTTTATTAACTTCAGTTCTCTACTTTTTTACAGAGAAAACGTGAGTGCACATATGCACACATATAACATATAAACACTAATTCATACAATTTATTTTAATGACACTTTTGCCATACCTAAAAAATACTTATATGTGTCAGTAGTTTTTGTTCTTAACTCTTATGACACATTTTACCAATATTTTACACAGATTTAACATAATATTAGCTCACAGTTCATTAAAATAAAAAATATTTTTAAATTGGGAAATAATGTGGAATGTACAGTAATTTCTGCTGAGGAGAGGGTAAAATGTGTTGATATGCATTCATAGCACATGTAATTTTCATAGGACATATCTCATCTAAATAGGTAGAATACACATATATTTTTATCATTCAAATCAGAATATCAGAAATAATTTTGCTGAGAAAATGGTATAAACCAAGGATGGCCACTTGATCTTTCTAGGAACTTGATTCCATGCCCCACAGCTGATTTATCCAGCATATTTCACAGGGCGTTATTTTTATAGCAGATATTTTAGCTCTGTCCACTACAATGAATGGAATGTGAATTATTCCCTTATTATTTGTTCCTTTGTTGTAAACCACCTACCAAAATAATTTAAAACCCTGAAGGCTGTAAATGACTGTTCAGCTGTCTCATTTGTCAGCTAAATAACCACAGTCTCTGATATGGTTATCATTTCTTAATGCTTTCTATTTTCCAGGTTCCGTACTGAATAATTTAAATACAAATTGAATCCCCACAGTAAACCTATGAAGTTAACTCTCAGAATTTACACAAGTAAACTGAATCTTGGAGAGACGAAGCAGTGCTTTTTAGAGTGGCAGAACACAAAGCAGCCAGTGCAGTGGGGGCTGGATGTTTTCTGACTACCTTCAGTGATAAGGGACGGCTTCTCTTTATGATTTGACTTATAAGTAGCTTTTTTTTTCTAATTAGAATTCTACACATTTTTATAATGTAGAATTTCTTAGCCTATTAAAATGCACTTCTGACCATCAATAAGTAAAGGAGAACAAATCATTTGGACCTGATGGCACTCCTGTTTTGTACCCAGCGTGGAGCTACCATAACGGAACCAACAGATCTCCCTCTTCCCATACTTTCATACTCTCATAGAAAGACGAGAGAGATGATGCTCCTCTTTCTGAGCCTCAGTCTATGTTGACTGCCTACTCTTATAAAGTAATAATAAAAAGTCCTAAACTAAGAAACCATGAGCTGAGAGAAATGTTCCTATTTTTGTGACAGAATTAGTCATATAATATGCATAAATAGATATTACAGTGCTTTAAATCAGTTTAATAATTGAGGACAGACACATAATAATAATAAATCTCTTCAGCTCACAATGGATTTTAAAATACTTCTCTGTATACATCAGGAATCAATCATTATTTCTGTCTCACTTTTCCCTATGGTTATTTACATAATTTCTATGTCACTTTAAGTTTATTTATTTAGGTATTAATAGAAAATATCAAAATAACATAATAGAAGGTAACTAGATAAGTAGTTATTTTCACTTAGTTTCATATATCTAAAGAAAATTTATTTAAGCTAACCAATTATTATACAAATAGAGTGATATGATGAGATAATGGAAACTCACAAACTACTAAATTAATCTTTAAATATTATTGAAAAAATCTATCTATTCCTCCAGTTGGAGTGTTTTAAGTGCCTACATATACAGAGTACTGAAATGTAATTCTATGAATTACTCCTTAAAAGTTCTGTTTGTATACTTACATTAATGTCCTAATTACGGGGGTAAATTTGTAAAGAATCACATATAACTGAATAAAATCTTGACAGCTGGGAACTGTAGTAGGGTCTCAGCATAAGGGTTAATTAAGTCTTGGGTAATAGTCTGGCTTTTGATGGTAACTCTGAAGGGCACTGAGTTACTATATGATTCTGGAAAATTTGTATAATATCAGATTCTCTATCCCCATATTGATAAAACAAGAAAATAAGAGAACTTTCTCTTAGATTTATTGTGGCTACTAAATGATTTACAGTCTTGGCATAATTCTTGGAACCAAGTATGTATCCTAAAATTAGGTTGTTCTTGTTGTTGCCAAATCCTCCAACATAGAATCAGAAGGTTCTAAAGGTATTGGATCTAGAATATAAAATTTATAAGCAATGCTGATAAAGGATTTGATATTATTGATTTTTATTTACTGATAGTTTGATTTAATAATACTTTAAAGTTATATGTGAAATTTATCTTCCACAGATGATTTTGAATCTCAGAAAGGGCTAAAGCATGATCTCTCTTCATTCTTTCAATTCTAATAATTTAGGGTTCCTTGAATTTGCTACTTTCCTTTGCACTTAAAATTTTTAAGGAAGGCTTTGGAGAAATATCATGACAATTTTGTTTAGAATTATAGTAATTATTTGTTAGACTATGCTATTACAGACAATGAAATTCCTTTCCATCAAATGACACATTTAAGGACAAATAAAGAGCAAAGATATAAAACTATAAGCATGTAATCACGATATGGTTTGTTTTCATTGTTTGCAAAGGTATAAAACAAAAATAAAGTTAACGTTAAAATAACAATCACTACAATTCTAATTGTCTTTGAAAATATATATATTTAACCAAGGTTTGCACTCCATGTTTTTTCTAACCCTGAAAAACAAAAACAAACATCATATTATCCAAAGAAATTTCTTTTGTCCACAAAGTTTGCTGATTAGATGGGGTTAGAAAGAGGAAGGAGATAAAGGGGAGGAATGAGCTGACATTAAAGAAAAGAGGAAAAAATAATATTTTAGGAAGAGGAAAGGAAAATGAGAGTAAAAGAGTATTTTGGGAGATGAGTTTATAGAATAAGATCTCTGAACTAGAAACGTAAATCATTTTTTTAAAGTAGAAAAAAATGCTGACTATTATAAAGCTTTTTTGTGTGTCAAATGTGTCAGCTTGTTAATTCCAGTATTTGTGCCATCAAAAGTGAAATTCCATGCAAGTAAAAGGAAGGTCATGGCATCAATAATGGGTTCATCTCTGCAAGGACAGGTGCTCCTGCCAGTCAGGAAAGACTGTGCAAGTCCATGGCTGATATTCCTAATCAGGAGTCAATAAGGTACTACCCTCACCCTGCAGGAATTCAGCCACAGTTTCTATTTGAAGGCAAAACACAACATTCTCAGGAGCCATTTCAATCTCTCTGTCAAAAACACTTCTCTCTGAAGGTCCCTTGTACTTTTTCAGAAATGTGTCACTACATCTAAGGAGAGTTTTCACACACAGAACAGACCATCTTCTGTTTTGCATTGGTTTGAAAGTGCATACCTAGCGATAGAAATTGTATCAGTGACTTCTGTTTCCTGCCAAGATCACATGAAAGGGATACATTACTTTACACCATTTAAAAATATTGTTCACTCTATAAAAATAGGTATAAATCCAGAATATTGAATATATAGCAGAAGGACATATGGGATCTGTGTGCGGCAAGAAGTAGAAAGGTGATGATTCTAAATGACAGCTGGATAATGGCTCAGCTTAGGTTTCACCATTTGGTCCAACTGCTCATCTTTACAGAAATGAAAACATAGTTTGCACTTCTATTTTTTAACTATAAATATTTTTAGCTTCAAATGCTCCAAATAAGAAAAGTATTGTCTTAAAATCTTCGAATAAGAACAGGCTGTCTTAAAGATTCAAATGTGAGTCGAGTACAGAGTTATCTTAGATTAACATGAAAGCATTATACTCAATTTTTGTTCATTTTTAGTATCTGTGAGTGGATGGCACGTTGACTTTCTCAAGGCATTTGACCTTCATATTTCTTTTCTTTGGTGCATGCACCCTTGAGATTTCTTTTGGGTTTACTGACTCACTTCACTCAAGTCTCCACCTGTTTATTTTCCTTGGACATCCTATCTAAAATAATTTTCTGCATCCATCTTCCATTTGTTCTCTGTATTCTTACTCTGCTTTTTAAATTTTTTCACAGCAACTATACCCCTTATTATGTAGTGTTAAAAAATGTCTTAATCTCTCTAGACCACTTCTCCGCTGACACTATATTGTTTGCTCACACCAGAGAGGATCTGGCACATATTAAGGACTTAGTAAACACTTGTTTAAAAAGTGTTGTTGTTTTTTTTAATTTTAGCAAAAAAAACTGTCATTTCCTGAATTTTTGTAGAAGTTGAACAACTTTTTTAGTCCAGGGCCTATGCATTTTAATTCCGGGCTTTCACCACATGGTGATGTTCTTGCTCACTTTGCTTGCTTAGACCTTTACAACCCATCTGAAATCAAGTTTGAAACTACTCTGAGAATCCCTAGAGAGGATACAGAGCTAGAACACAAACAATAGATTTATATGTGACATGGGTATTTTTATTCTGAGAGAGAACAAATTCTCTAATTATACTTTGTAGTTTAGACATAATCTTTGACTATTTATTGTCAGAATTTTATACATAATGATGGTATTTTCTGTGCATTTACTGTTAAATGAATGCTCAGTTAACAGCTTAAGCCAAGTGAAGATCCAATTTAAATGAAAAGAAAACAGCTTTGCACATTCCTAATGATTTCCATCTCAATTGTATTGTTTCAGTTTCACAGTTCTTATTATACTGCTATCAACACTTCCATTTCTTTTTCTGTCATAGTAAAACACAATAAAATGTTCAGTAATTCTGCATCAACTGACATACTGGAATTAAATTGTTGACTTGATAGCAGCCCCATTAGACATGATAGGCAAGCTGCACTTTGAGTAAAAATAGCCAGATACCAAGTTAAGGGATGTACAAATTTAAATACCAGTATGTAAACAAAATTTAATGATTTTATACAAATCTGTTCTATCAAGCCATTCTTAGATACATTACAATAACATACAGTGATTTTTTTAAGAACATTGATCTTGGAACAAATATAAAACTGAAAAATATGCTGAAGACTGAGTTTTCATCTTTGAAATTTGACCTTGTTCTATTTCAGACTTCTTAAAATTTTTAGTCTCAAAATCTCCAGCATTGCTCCACCCCAAACAGCCCCTGCAGCCACTAACAGTGCTCCCCATGTATGGCCTGAGGCGGAAGTGCTTGTGGTGCCTGGAGGTCTCTTTTGAAAAGTCCCTGAACCTGCCACTTACTAGCCTTAGGCAAAGAGCCTTTAATCAGCTGCTTATTCCATCGCCCTGTCTGGGTTTGCGCTTTCAAAGTTCTTTAGAGACTCAGAAAGAACTATTTTATTTGTATTGGCTCCATGGCAACACCTGTCTGTATCATCTTTCCTTGTGGTGGGAAAGAAATAGATGAAGAAATATATACAGGACCTGAACCTTCATTCATTGATTCATTGATTCATTGATTCATTCACCCATCTTCTCATCCATGAAAAAGTTGTTAAATATAATAATGAGTAGCAATTATTAGCATTTGTATGAAGCATGACACAATAATGCATAGCAATTATCAGCATTTGTATAAAGCACACTATTAAGCATTATCTCAATTAGTTTTGACACCAATATCAAAAGTAGATAAGATTATGATTCCTCTTTTATAGATAGTAAAGCAGAATTAGGCTTTAGTAATTCTAAAGTTACTAAAGAAAAAAGCAGAATTAGGGTTTGAACCCAGGCTGCTTGATTCTAAAGCTTGTTCTCGTAATGCATGCATATGTTATATAGTACAATACTGATCAAAAGGGAAATGTTTAACATAGCCTTTTTTAACACAGAAAACAAATGTTAGGTTAAGTAATATGCACATGCAGTCAAACTTTGTAAAACATTATATATGTGGTCAGGTTTGGGAACATTTTTTATAGTGCATTTTGTTGGTAAACTATAAAATGTTTAAAGTGGAATTTTAAACAATATGACTTGTTAGGAAAACACTGGGATAAAGGAATGATGTGGGATTGGTAAAGAGTTAACTTATAACCACAAGATGTACTGGGATATACAAGCAGTCATTCAACGTCTCATTCCATAAACCTTTATCGAATGCTTACTAAGGGTCAGGCACTGGCAACAAAACTCTGAATAAGGAGATCCCCGACTTATGCAGTTGATATGTTAGTGGAAACAGAACACATTACCAAATATATTCTCATCTTCCAGACAGTCGTAAGGACTATGGAGAAAAGTAAGCCAGGGCTGGAGATTAGAAAAAGACATCCAGAACATGCTGCTATTTTATACTTAAATGAAACAAACTGGAGGGTTATATAAAAGTCTGGGAATGAGCAAGTTGTAGACTGTGGGGGAGAGCTTGGCATGTTCAAGCCACAGCAAGAACCCTGGAACAAGAATGAGTGATGGCGAGACCGACAGGAAAAACATTTGGAAAGGCAGAACCAAGGCTAAGTCATATGGAGCCTTAAAGACTGTGGGGACTGTGAGTTTTTTCTAACTAGCGTGGCAATTTATTGAGCTGGGTGGTGATGTGATTTTAGTTTCTAAATAATAATAATAATAATAATAATAATAATAATAATAACAATGGCTAGTGTCAGCAGGGGTGGAATAGAAGCATTAAGATTGATTAGAGGCCTGTTGCAGTGGAGGAAAGGTAAGGTAATGAAGAGGAAAGGTAATGGTGATTAGATAGGAAGGTCAAGGTTAGTAATGAGAATTTGTAACCTTTGAGATATATTTTGAAGACAGAGCTGACAGGTTTACTGATAGATTGAACATAGATGTAAATGTAAACTTGAATGTAAGAGAGAGAAATTGAGTTCTATATTTTTGGCCTAAGAACTGCATGAAAGGTGGTGATATTTACTGAGATGGGGAATAGTGTGGATGGGAAAGAATTTCAAAAGTATTGTTCTAGACATATTAATTTTGAGATATTTACTAGACATATTGTTGCAGAGTACTGGGCAGAAGTCATGGCTAGAGATAAACATTTAGTAGTTATAATATATAGATGACATGGAAATGTATGCCTTGAGGGCTGCTGGTTAGAAAAAGCAGAGAAGGCAGTCTAGGATCAAGTCACCGAGTATTAAAGGATTAGAAAGTACACAATGAGCTAAACAAACAAACAAAAGAAAGTGATTGTAACCAGTGGCCTAGGAGAAAGCAGGAGTGTGTGCTGTTTGCTGACTAAGCAAAGAAAGACTAATGTGGATGGAGTGTTGGGCAGCGGGAGGTACCATATTTTGCTGTGCACAATGTGCTCCCGTATATAATGCATGCCCATGTTTTTGACCCAAACTTTCAGGAAAAAAAAAAAAAAACTTTCATTTTAATTTTTAAATTCACATTTTATTTATTTATATTTAGAAACAAAACTGATTATCATATTCTAGGGTGTTATTTTGCATACAGATACCATTATTGCTTTGTAGAGTTATATTTTTAATGCATAAGAAGAATAAAATAATTAAAAACATTTATATAGATACGGAATTAGTAATGTCCATGTATAATGCGTATTCTTATTTTAGCCTCCAAAATTTGTGTGAAAAGTGTACATTATGCATGGCAAAATATGGTAGGTAATTATTCATAGATCGAGTAAAATGAAAAATAAGATTTGACTACCACATCACAACAAGAACATTCTGGTGACTTCGATGTTGTCATCTCAACAGAGTGGAAAAGACAGAGGCCTGCGAAATGAGTAGAGGAGAGAATGGAAAGTGAAGAAGAGGGATAGCTTGTCACTGGGACAGGAAACCCTAGAATGTGGAGGGTAGAGGAGTTACTATCTTGGTACAAAAGAGTTTGAGACACAAAAAAAATTGATTACTCCATCTTCCCAGGTTTCGGTCTACGGGAAGAGACTAACATAAAGAATATGAAAACATGATAGGAGCTAAACTCTGAGAGAGGAAAGCACTTGGTGAACCATGGGAAACTATAGGGCACTTAACCCAGAATGGAGTCAGGGAAGGATTAGAGAGGTAACCGTGACATTGAACGTCCACAGAGGGTAGGCCAGGTGGGAGAGGACTGTCAAGTCACAGCATTAAGAGGTTATGTTCGTTTAGTAGGCTGAAAGGAGATGGGGAACTTAGATAGTGAACTATTGGGAAATTGTGGGTACGTAGAAGCCTGGACTTGTAGTTAAAGGTTAATTAATTAACTATTTATCTGTAGAATTAAGGCAGTGGGAAGATTTATAAGAACTTTCATCAGTGAAGCAACACGATCAAATTTCCTTTTTAAAAAGGCCATTTTAACACTAATATGAATACTATATCACATGGAAAATATACCAGTCACAGGGAAGACCACTGATGTGATTAAGACAGTGAGCTGGAGAAAAAGAGTGAAGGAGGGTCGTGACGGTGGAAGTGGAGAGCGAGAGCCTTCGTGAGGGATTGCCTTTCAACTCAGGATCAGCCCGTCATCGATCACTTCTTTTTCTCCTGTATTTGGGGCGAATCTTTTTATAGTACTTTCTCCACTCTTGGCACGTATTCTTCAATCATACAAAACTGTTGGTTTTCTTTTTAAAGGAGCTAAATTCTCTCCAACCAATTTCACCTAAATTTGTGTTTGACTCAGTAATATATTTGATAAGAAAATACAATGAAATTTCTCTAAAAAACATATTATCACACTATTAAAAACATTTGAGCACTCTAGATTTTTGCATTTGGCTGTGGAAGTGGCACAGAACTGTATTATTAACTTTTTAAAAATATTATGAAAGATCTACTTAGATATTTCACCATTATAGCCAGACTAGGACAAATGCCCAAGGGTAACAGTACAATTGGTACCTAAATAATAATAGTTGCAAAAGGAAATATGATTTATTGACTTTTTTCTGTTTTTGAAGTAATTAGTTAGCTTCTTCATATACATTATGGTGTGATACTTTCCACAGAAGCCCTTTGGAAACAATTGCATTACCATTTCACAGACAAGGTATTTGAGTTTCAGAGAGTTTAAGGAATATGTCTGACATCTCACAGTATTTAAAATTGTAAATCAGGTCATGTGCAAACCAAGGTGATACTATGAGAATTTTACTTCAAGATTAGGACTTTTGAGAGACAACTTTTTTGACTGTACAGCAGGCCCAGGTGCTTCTCTCACATAATGCTTGTTCTGGCAATAAGCAGACGGACACCCTACTGGGTGTCTTCCTTTCCCCGAAGAACACGGAATTCGGAATCCAACTACCAGGATCCAAATCCTAGCGCCTTCTTTTACTAGCTACGTGATGTTATACAGGTTATTTGATTGTGACTCCATTTCCCCAGCTGTAAAATGGGGAATATGCTTGTTCATATCTCATGCATTGTTCGAACTATAATGCGTTAAAATATGTAAAGTGCTCATAAGAGTACCTGGCAAAGAATAAGCTCTAGATAAATGTTATGATTATAATACAAGTCTTATCATCATTATCATTACTCCTCAAAGGATGCTGTTACTCTTCGCAGGACATATGAAAGGAAAGGTAACAAATAAAAAACACTTTTTCAAAAAAATTGTAATTAGACATTTTTTGTGCGAAGGTGTCGATGAACCTTTCAGTATTACACAATGAATGACATGGTATCATTAAGTTAATTATAGTATGATTTTAGATATGGAATTGTAAGGTTATCCATTAGTGTGCCTAATTAATTTTTAACATTTTTGTGGTATAAGAAGACTTATTATTTTATTTTTCTTATGAATTTAAAAATTGTGATTTTTTAAAAAGCGTGATTTGGTTGTATTTGCAAGTCTAGTATCTGTCCAACATGTTAGCTCTCACCTTTTGTCTTATTTTGTTTTTTTGCATTAGAATTAACTTCCTCTCTCGAACTGCTTTACTTTCAGTGCCCTGTGGCGGAATTTTAACTAAGCGTAAAGGAACGATTTTGTCTCCCGGGTACCCTGAGCCTTACGACAACAATCTGAATTGTGTGTGGAAGATCACAGTGCCAGAGGGAGCTGGCATTCAAGTAAGGATATTTAAATTTTACTTCTTTTCATTGTAGGTGTGAAAATAATCTTTTCAGAGAGAACAGAGTGTACCTTATTGCCAAAGGTATAGCCTTTTGACTGACATGGTTGAACTTATAGAAAGCTACTTATTATTAATTTTTTCACCTGCAAATAACAAAATGACCATTCTAAATGGCATAAAAAGTAGGAAAAAATGTGTTGCTCCACTTATAACATTGAGTCTTGGGGTAAGGTGATTCAAGGGTCGTCTATGTCAAAGTTTCAGTTGGATTGTTCTGGACCAGGTTTTTTCCCCATGTCTCTGCTCTGCCATCCCTAGCATGTTGGCTTGGTTCTTGGGCTCCCATTGTGGTGGTGGAGGGCTGCAATGGCCCTGAGCATAACAGCCTTTACACAGCAATATCCAACACCCCAAACGGAACATCTCTATCTTATATACCTTTAAAATGGGTAAAAGATCTTTTCAAGAAAACTTCCAGCAGACTTCCTCCCCTGTACTGTTGATAAAAATTCTGACTGTATACATTCCTAAGCCACACACTGAGCAATAGCAAAAGATTTACTCTGATTTGGCTCAGACAAGTCAATGTAATGTGCCTAAACCAGGCAAGGGGCCTGGCCTTCTCTGATGTGCACGGCTCTCATTTAATTGAACAAAGCCCATTCTCAGTCCACAAGGATGCTATACTATGAGACAACGGTATCTGCCATATTGTTTCATTTGTGAGCATGTTTTTTGGCAGGGGTGTGATTTGACTGGTTATTCCATTTTACAAAGAGATTGTTTCTAGATAAATTGATGGCATTTTACTGTTGAGTAAATATACTAGTATACTCCAGGGAAGGTAATTATGCTTTACAAAATGTTACATAGTCTATATTCCATACAAATAATGATTACTTCTGCAATTGAGTCATAAAGTTTTCCTTTAGGAACTTGAGATGTATTAGTTATGGAAAAAGTAGCCAAGGTATCATTAATTAGGAAGAGGTATAATTTACAACAAGAAATCTAATTTTTAACTTACCTTTGTAATGTTTCTGGAAATTGAAAAATTCACTTGGCAAATTCAGGAATCAGATAGATCAGTAAGCCAATAAGAAGACATGAAACATTCATTTTCAGTGTTTTAAGGACATTAAAAATCCAAAGACTGCAGAGCTGTGTGTACATTCTGGTTAACTGCTACCACTTTCATCCCTGTCCCGAGTTCTTGTAAACACAAGAGAGACCCAATCATTCCTACCTTATCATCACTAAAATTAACAAGGATTTTAGGAACAAAGAATGTAGGAACAGGGAAACTGAAACCTTTAGAATCTTTATAGAACATGCATCATGCCTTCTGATTATGAAGGTCACCGTAGAGCATGCTTTATGTTAGCATCAGCTTGTCCATTTCTATCCCATCTTAAAATAATAAAACACTGGAGTTTTCCTCCTACTTCTCATTCTGTGTTTTCGGTGCCTGCAATGTGCCTGCAGCATACAGCACTCTAACTGAGCCTGTCACACAGTGAGCACTCAGGACCTCGTCATTAAATCCACTGTGCTGCTCACCCCATTGAGTCTGTCAGTGACATTAGGTCCTGTGGATTCTCCCCTCCTTTTTCAAACACTCTCCTTTGTCTTCTCAGTTTCCATGGCACTACCACTCTCTTGGACTTTGTTTTCTTTTTGCATCTATGCTCCTGCTTGTACACCCAGGTCCTCTCCCTCTTCAGCTCCTCAAATGTGTTTCCGAGGTTGCTGGGCCTTTTCATCTCCTCACACCAGTCTCTCTGCCACCTGTCTGCTTGTATCGCTTCTGCTGCCCATGTGTCCTGATGCCGAGGACCTGAGTCATAATAAACCATCAGAAAACATTTTTTTAATGAAGAACTGAATAAATGACATTTCAGAGCTTAAATATATAACTTAGACCTGTTACCTAAGCTGTATGACCTAGAGGGTGTTGCAAAAGTAGGTTTACAGTTGTTTGTATTGAAAATAATATAAAAATCAATAAATAATAGTACAAGAATAATCTCTGTGTGTTTTGTACTCACAACTGTAAACCTACTTTTGCCCCAGCCTTCGCATCCAATGGCCCAACTGGACATTTTCTGCTCAACTTCTTGCTGGCATCTTAAATTCAACCCATTCAAAACTGACTTCATGATTTTTTTTTCTCAAAATGGAGATTTTCCCTGGGGTGTTCTGTCTCAGAAGGAGCCCTTCATTCATTCAGTTGCACAAGCCAGAAATCTTGAAGTGTTTTCTTTGTCTGCTACTCTTCTGAATAAACTATGTCAAGTCTGTCTTTAACACATCTACGTAACTATTTCTCTCCCTCCAGACTTCTACTGCTTTAGACTAGGTGGCCCACATCCCTGTTCTGAGTTCTTACCCTCCGTCAATCTATTCTTCGTAGGGCAAATAGAGTAACCTTCTAAAAATAAAAGCCTAATGCCAGCGTTTTCCTGCTTAAAATGCCCCAGTTGTCTGTCCCCTCCATTCTCAAGGCCTTGGCACAGTTGATTATGCCTTTGTGCTCTGTCTCCATTTCTTGCCATTTCTACTCACACTGTTTTGTTCTTTATGAAAACCTGGCCCTCTTGTGTCTCCGGGCCTCTCTGCATGTTGTTCCCTCTGCCTGCAACACACTCTACAATCTCCTTTGACTTGGCTTACTCTGATCATTATTTCTGTCTCAACTTAGGGTCAGTTTCTGTGGAAGACCTTCCATGAACTTGAGACAGGATTAATTCCCATTTTATACATTCCCAGATTCTTGTATGTTCATTGTGCTAACATCTATTGTGTTTTACTGTTAAGCCTTGCTTATTTATAAGTTCATGAGAGTAGTAATCTAGTCTGTTAAAGTAGATAACAGAGTGCCTGACAATGCACGCCCAATAAATATTTTGAGAATGAATTAATGAATACCTCCACAATCACTCAAGCTTTGGGCTATTTTAAGGAGTTAACGCAACATAATGAACTAATAAAAATCCATGGAAAAAAAGTATGTTATATATCACTTGCCCTAGTCAAACACTATTCAAAACTGGACACACATAAATGACACCATAAAATTTTTCACTGAGAAAGCATTTTGTTTAATGGATCTACTTTAGAAAACAAATTTGAGTTTAGCAGAGCATTTATCAAAGTTGTAAAGTGTGACGCATATTGAACTTATAATTCTAAATATTCTAAAGGACTACCAAGCACATATTTCTAATTAACCTCTTGTAAGTATGCTAATTTTAGACATATCATTAAATTATAAGGAATTATATAGTATCTGCATATACACATACATATGGAGTATATAACGTATTTGAAATTTCACTGACTTCACCTAAAAGCTACCTGGTGGGTATGCCAGATTTAAAGCAATGCTTCTTTTTATTGTATTCTTTTGGGCTGAATGTGTGTATAGATAAGGAATTACATGAATGCCCAATAAGTCCTATATGAGATGAAGTGTGATAGCCACTTGTGAAAAAGGAAGAAACATTTGAAATGCTGACACACTTACAAATAATATAGGATGATTTGCATCTTTTGGAAATAACCTCAACAAATAGATCAATTTTTTCTATTAATATTATGTGAGAAGTTTGTGGGGAGAAAGACTTCCATTTGGTTGCCTATTCATTTTAACAAATTATATTGGAGGGAGAATTCCAAAGGGGCTACATTCAACAGTAGCAGATCTATGAAGCAAAGATAAATCTTTATGTGGTCAACCATAGGGAAAAAGAGTGGGTTACTTAATTGTCTTAATTTATAGAATGGTCATCACCAATATTTTTACACAAAGCAAAACGAGATTTGAATGTCTATGTGAGGGATGTCTATGTATGACAGACAACTCCTCCTAATGCGAAGTATGTCTGAACACTGAACCGGTCGCTTCTCTTTTTATCTTTTGCCTGACTCTTGTTTGGCTTTTGTCCTAGTTTGTCCTCAGTCATTTTACTTGAGTTTTCTACACGTTTTATGTGTTTATTATGCCAAACTGCATTTATAATTTGACCAGAATCCTAGTAGTAAATTGTAGTAGTTTTCTGTGGCTGCTGTAACAAATTACCATGAATTCGATAGTTTGAAATGATATAAATTTATTCTCTCAGCCCTGACTGGTGTGTCTCGGCAGATTGAGCACCAATCTATGAGCCAAAGGGTCGCCAGTTGGATTCCCAGTCAGGGCACATGCCTGGGTTGCAGGTCAGGCGTCCAGTAGGGGGTGCACGAGAGGCAACTACACATTGATGTTTCCCTCCCTCTCTTTCTCTCTTCCTTCCTCTCTGTCTAAAAATAAATACATAAAATCTTAATTTTTTAAAAAAAATTATTCTCTCATGGTACTGGAGGCTAGAAGTTCCAATCCAATTCAGATATGCTGAAAACAAGGTGCTGACAGGGCTGCACACCCAGCCACCATCCTCCCCACACCTGACTGCAGACTGGGCGGGACAGTCCATCCCTGCCTCTTCCATCTTCTAGTGGTTGACTGCATTCCTCAGTGTCTGGTCACATCACTCCAAGCTCTGCCTCTGTGGCCCTGTTGCCTTCTCCTCCGCTGTCTGGGTCAAATCTCCTTGTCATCTTTCACATAAGACTAATTATTCTTATGTGAAATGCATTCAGAGCCCACCCGAATAATCCAGGATAACCTTCCTATCTCAAGATCCTTAGTTTAATCAAATGTAAAAGAACATTTTTCCATGTAGGCAATATTCACAAGCCCCAAGGGATTAGAACTTGATATCTTTGGGAGTCATTATTCAGTCTACTGTACATTTGTACCCACACCCAGAATTAGACGTATTTTCTTCCTCCTGCCAAGGTAATAGGTTTTTCTGGAGATGTCTACATTTCTGTTCTTACCACCAGTCTGATCTCAATGAGTCAGGAACAAAAAGATAAATTATTCTTAAATCTTATTTCTTACTTCCTTCCCTTGTTCAAATCATGCAAAATCCAGTAACATTCCCTACAGCAACACATGTGACATCTGGGTACCACTTTCTCCTCTTCCTGCCTCCAGCCTACTTTATTCTGTCCTTGCTTCTCGCAGAGGCTGTGGCAGTAGACATGAAACTCATCTCTCCATTTTCATGTCCTCTACCCAGCGCAGCACTGAACTTAATAGCATAGTCCTGACCGTGCTCCTTTTACCTGCTTCTAAAACCTTTAGTAAAACGCTCTTCAGTTGCATAACTGATACTGTGTTCAGCCTTTGCAGTCTCTTTTTGTCTCTCTCAACCTCTCTCTTAGCTAAGATAAATTTAATTCTTAACACACACTGGGTGCTATCTTAAGCTAAAATTAATTTGATTTTTATAAGAAATTTATGAACCAGATATCTTAATTACAATGATTTATGTAAGTAATCTAAGGCAGCCATTTTCAACCTTTTTCACTTCATGACACACAGAAACTAATTACTAAAATTCTGCAGCACACCAAAAAAATTGGTATTCACTGCTCTGACAAAAAGTAGGTATAATTTTGGTTTACTCACACTGGACAGTTACTGTTATATTGGCTGTTGTCATTTTTTATTTGACAATCTAAGGGAAAAGAGCTCAGTGACCCTGATTAAATAGTCAGGTATTGCACGTTTTAAAATTCCTTGAGGCACGACTGTTGAAAATCACTGATCCAAGGCATAGAGTGATCAGCCACTCCTCCAGGTTCACATGCCAGTAAAACTCTGGAGATTCTTGCAAAACTCAAGAGTTGAGGGAGCCAGGAAGTTGCAAACCCAGGCACTCTAACTCTGTCTCTTAGTTATCCACTAAGCTCTCCTCTTTCTAAATTTTCCCTCCTCTTTCAAAGTTTGCATGCATATTTCCTCTTATGTAAATACCCTCCACTGTGGCTAAATTGGATTACTAATGGTTCAGTAAATCCACCTCTTGGCTTGACTTCCCTACATTTTTACTAAGTCAATAATTCCTTTTGGTGGAAAACCTCTCAATACAGGTAGCTTATCTCAAATGTCAGTTCCTGCATGAATCCTTAATTCAATTTTACTTTTTTTAAACTGAATTTGATCTTTTCTTTTCCTGAATTGAAGGGAAAGAAAAAAATCAAAAAGAATAGATCATTGTTTAGGGAGGTGATAATTATAGTATAATCACACAGCTTTAATTCTGGTCTTCTTCCTGTCCTGGGGCATTGCCATGGGCAGAATGCCTCTCACACAGGCAGGGTATCTGTTGCCATGTGGCACTCACCCCTGGGAAGGAGGCACTAGCCTTCACTTGCATGCAAGAATGGTGATGCACTATTTGTAGATAAGACATATTTAATGAATGCAATTGCTATAATTATTTAGTGAGTATGTTGTGCTTTCTTTAGCTAAATACTTTAGAACACTTTAGCCAAATAAAATGATGGACTTTAATAAAGTTATTCCTTTCCCATCTCCAAAGCTGTCAACTCTGTGATAAAACAAAGAGAAAAACAGGTAACATCCACAGTTGTGAGGATACTGTGTGTTCTTGCGAAGCTCAAGCTGTGCTCAGTGAAGTGCAACAAAGTAACACATGCCTCTTTCCTTAAATAAAATTTAAGACATGAGAGTCATACTCCAGCATTTCCCTTATTAACCTTACAGACTTTCCCAGTGGTTATGATTCATTCATAAAAAATACTTTCCAAAAGATGTACATAAATTAGTTACAAAGTATCATTTTGGCTATCTATCCTGAGACCTATCAAATATGTACATAGGGAATAATAGTGTTAAAACTTTTATGTATAGTAAAGTAATTTTGTTTTATGTATTGAAAGTTCATTTAAAACTTGCAATATTTTCTAGAAGAGTACCAAACAAAATCAATCGTCTTTCAGCTATTTAATTAACCTAATAAACAATTTGATGGGGAAAAATTTTTAAATAGAAGACAAGAAACTGAACAAAGGTTATGCAAATACATGGAAATATATTTCATCCAGGATAATTCTAGGAACATTTATAGTATGAGGTCCTCTATACTTGTAGACCACAAATCTGGTTATTTCCTAAGAGCTAAAGCAAACGAGAAAACTCAATCACTGACAAGAATCTAATACTCCAACACATAAAAGTTAACCAGTTGTTTGGAACATACGCTGGGATCCTAGCACTGAGATACTAGAATAACACAAAGCTTTTAATGAAGGAAATGCTCTGAGATGGTGACGAACTCAGTGTTGCATCCATAGTGAACACTGCTCAGTGCCCCGCGGGGCGCCTCTCGTGGCAGTCACTCGTGTAGGCAGAGCCGCAATGCCAAAGATCAGTTCTGCGCAATTCTTTTACGAAGGGCCACAGTGATCTGATCCAGGCTTTAGCGCTCTCTTCTAGGATGCGTAGATAAACGACAGCATGTTTATTTCGTTAGAAACGTGTGTTCTTACCAGCAGTTATTATTTCACAGGTGCAAGTTGTCAGCTTTGCTACAGAACATAATTGGGATTCTCTGGACTTTTATGATGGGGGAGACAGCAATGCTCCAAGGCTTGGAAGTTATTCAGGTAAACACGAGAGCTGAGCTTAATCAAAATACAGTAATACTTAGTAATTTTAAACTCTTTCGTTCTAAAAAACGCTCCCTACCACTATGACTTGGTGGTTTTCATTTGCTTTTTAAAAACTATATGCAATGAACTAAATCACAAAGGTAGAAGTTTGAAAGACTTTAAAGGTAATGAATAGAAATTCTAATTAAAACCTTACTATATTTTTTACTATATTTGTGTAATTATTTATTGATGCTTGTATGTTAAAGGTAACATTTTCCCCTGTGCTTCATCAGTGATATGTGTGTTGTGCCCTTTACCCTTACAAAAGAAAAAAAGTGAGCGATAGTAGATAAACATTAGACAGTACCTGCTAACTATGGTATGTCCACTTAATAGAATTTTATGTAGCCATCAAAATAATTATGGAGACTATGTAAAAACATCGTATAAGCTATAACATACTATTGAGTGCCAATAAAGAGAATATATAATCATTTCTATGAAATGAATAAAATCATATAAAATTAATATATATACATGTACCAAGATTAGAAGCTTTTAAAATCTGTTAAGATTTTTAAAGGTTATTTATGTAATAATCCAACAGGTTCTTATAGCATGTAAAAGGTTAAATGAAGTTTTACTTTAATTTTAACTATGCATTTTACATTAACTTTACTTATACTTTTAAACTCTAGAAATATGAACATAGTTAAATTGTTAACTTACATATTTAGATACACTGCAATAAGTTTGAATGGGTTTTTAAAAATTGTTTTTTAAATAGAGTATTATAACCAGTTTTTTAGCATCATCACTGAGGAAAGAAAAGAAGACATATTTAGAGTAGGAGTTATTTGATTTAGACTTAAAATATATTTTAGATATTTTGACACAACATTCCTAAAAAATATTTATAAAATTTTGAGTATACACTTGTTTATAATAGATAAGGTATAATATGTTCCTAACAATGGATACTAACGTAAGGATGATAAAAGTGATAAATAATATGCTCGTGATAACCAAGCCCTGTGGGAGGCTTGTCATAAATTTCTCATTTGATCTATCTAGCAGTCCTGGTAGGCGATTGAAGTGTAGAGAGCTCACACTGCTCAAGGCTGTACAGTTAGTTAGAATGAGGCTAGGCCCCAGCTGGTGTGACTCCAGGGGCAGGGGACTGAGATTTAGATTTTCTAAGGGATGAACGGCCGGTTGTGTGATCTTTGAGATTTTATTTACCCCAGTCTTCAGTGACTCACTATGGAAACTGTGGACAAAGTTCAGGAAAAAAGAAAAAAGGCTATTGTAAGTTCTGTAATGAGTTTGTTGTGATTTCTTTTATAGAAGAATCAATGGTTAAGGTCCATAGAGTTGTGCAAAGTAAGTGTAAAGTAACTAGTTACTTACCAAAAACTGTTTGCACACTATCATCTGATATGTTCGTTGGACTTTATCTTAAAACAGAGAACTGACATTTATTTTTATATTTGTTATTTGAAACTGCTTGAGTTGTAATCTTACAGGTCTTAAACTATTACTCAGTGTCACATAGTCAAGAAGTATTTGGTTTACACAGATATTTTACATTTTCACTCAATAATTGAATAAAGTTGATTTCCTTTAGAAGTTTAGAAGAACAGCATTATGATGCATTTGCTGAAAGACAAGGCTAACGCTAGCTCATAAATGGGATATTTTGAATGCTACCTACCAGCTTTGCTATCAGAGTATAAGAAACATCAAGGTACTTGACCTGATACAAAATAACATGTACTATAAAAAAGGACAATGAATGAATATCTCCTCTGAAGCTTTAAGTTAGTATACTATAAAAATCACATGCAAACTTTAAAATTAACTGTATGAAATATTGAAGTCCACATGAAATTCAAAACATTTATTTTAGGCGACCATAACATTTACTACTTTAACTTTCACCATAGGAGCAATAGATTGCTCCTATTTTTAGGGAGCAATCTAAAGTGATCTCAAAAGTCTGTCCCCTTGGAGATCATCAGGCACAGTAAAATGGGAGAAATATTTGCATTAAAAATTTATTGATAAAAATTAACAAATACATAATTTTAGTGATAACCTATTGGCAGATTAGTAGTTAGCTTACTTAGTTTTATTGTGGTTTTTGGTATATGAACATTGACCTGTCTTTTCAACGATCATTTCAGGAACAACGATACCTCACCTTTTAAATAGTACGTCTAACAACCTATACCTAAATTTTCAATCAGACATTAGCGTCTCTGCTGCAGGATTTCACCTTGAATACACAGGTAAATACAATATTGTGTGCAATATTGAGGAAAGTTAAGAACAATTATATTAAATTTTAAATATCACTTTTATGAATATAGAAATTAACTGGAATTTGTCAAAAAAGAATATTTGACTTATTTTTTAAAGATTTTATGTGTTCCTTGAATTCAGTTACAAATCTATGTGTATGGAGTTCTGATTTTCATCAGAATTTAAAAGTTCTTTTTTGATTTTAACAATACCGAACATGAAATCTATGCCCTTAACAAAAGTGCATCTTTAAGTACACAGTACAGTAGAGTTCACTATAGGCACAGATACGGCAGATCTCTAGAACTTTCTCACCTCGCATAACTTAAACTTTATTCTTGGTGCGTGGCAGCTTCCCACTTCCTCCCTCAGCCCCTGGAACCAGCACTGTACTCACTGATTCTGGGAGTTCACCGTTGTGGTGTTTCCTCTGTCCGATTTATGTACTCAGCATAACATTCTCAAGGTCCGTCTGTGTTGTTGCAAAAGTGAGGATCTGCTTCTTTCCCATGGTTTGAATAATATTCATATATGTATATATGAAAATATTTATATATAGTGTCTGTCATTTATATGTGGATGTTATACATATAGAGAGAAGTAACGCATCTTCATTTCTTCGTGTATGGACCGAGGCCACTTAGATTATTTCCATATCTTAGTTATTGTTAATAATGCTATAATGAATATACAGTACTGATGCATTTTTAAGATCCTGATTTTGTTTCCTTTGGATATATAACCAGAAGCAGTACTGCTGGATTATACGATACTTCTATGTTGAATTTTTGGAGGCACCTTTATTGTGATTGTGCCAGTTCACGTCCTCATCAGCAGAGCACAAGGGGTCCCTTTTTGTCACATCCTCACCAATACTTGCTGTTTCTCAGTGTTTTGTAATGTATCGTTGTAATGTTAATAGATAACAAATCAAAATATGTTTATTCATTTAGTCTTCATTCAACCAATAACTTTTTGAAACACCTACTAAATATCACATACTATGCTCAGCATGGGAAATGTGAAGACAAATATGTCACAGTGTCTTTTTTCATGAGATCTCAGTGTAGAAGAGACAAAGAAATAAAGCAAAATACTGTGTTCTGAATAGAGGAATAGAGATATTTATGGTAGAGTGCGTAAAAGCAACATGTAATCAGCTTCATTTATGAAGTTCAGGAAATATTTCAAATAGGAGGTGACCCTTTGGCTTTTCTTAGTGAACAAGTAGGAGTTTTACAATATGACAAGAGTGGATATTTTGAGCATGGAAACTTTAGGTTCTGTCAGTGCTATGATATATGAGGCCAGGCTCGCCAAAAAAAACAGAATTTATTTACAAAAATTTATGTATTTATTCTTATATGTTTAAACTGTAGTCACCATCAGCATACTTTCTGTTTGATGCAATACACCCAGCAAGGTTTTTCTTTTCCACTACCCCAGTTTTTGAGCTGTTGATTTCGATGCCTTCAAGTGCTTCTGTCATTTTTTTTTTCACCTCTTCCACATCAGCAATGAGTTTCCCTTTGAGGATTTTTTTTTCATCCAAGGAAATAAAAAAAAGGAATCTCTGGTGAGATTGGGTGAACAGGGAGCATGGGCCTGGGGATCATGCCATTTTTGGTTAAAAACTTCTAAACACTCAATGCACTATGAGCAAGTCCATTCATAAATCACCCATCATGAAATGGGCAAATGTGTTGAAAGAGTCTTCAAAAAACATTCACTGAAACCGAGTGCAGCCTCTCACAACAATACCAGCTGTGCACTAATACAGATGGGGGGTTCCAGACATTTTTAAGATCCTGGCAGAAGATTAATCCAGATTTGGCAAGCCCTTTGTATGGCTTGTTAGGAGAATTGCCGCTAGTTCAGTAGGGCTAAGCTAAAGTTTATGGCAGCACAAGGAACTAATGTTTATATAGGTTGGATGACTCCTGAAAGTTACAGGATATCATGAACAGAAATTTAACTTTTTTGTAAGTGATGCAGTTAAAAGCAGCACTTGTTATGATGTTTATTCATAATCACAAATAAGTTACAACAATTTTTAAAGCCCCTTGTGTATGACTTTTACATTTCTAAAATGTTTTCTTAAATGCCAGAAAGGTCCTTTATTGGTATATGATAGGTAATATAAGAACATTAAAATTTAATGTGATATGTTATCCAATGATCTACAATATTTTTCAAATTGTTCTCTTGGTTAGAAACTCTTAATTATGTTCAATAAATGAAGGAAATCGAGCCATATCCTAGTTATGAAATATTAGGTTTTAGTATACATAGTAGCTTGTCTTTTAGATGAAGAACTGAGAGTTTAACTACTCTTAAGGAAAAGAAATGACTTTTGGATTTAAATCTTGCAATTTTGGGTCTTAAAAACTACAATCTTTTGGCAGAAAAGGCATACTCTAAATATAATTTAAGCATCTTTAATCTTGGTTTTTAATTTAAGAAGTCAAGCACCTAACTATGTCAAGGGAAGTCTGATTAGGATTGTAGGGAGAGTGGGTTATGAATGCCATACGCCTCTGTCCTAATCAAGGTTAACCCTACTATGTCAAATGTGGATTTTTGTCTCTCTTTTTGGTTATTTATCCAACTATAAAAAAGTTATTTCTATAAAATGAGCAGTGAAAAACGAATGCTAATACTTTCTAAATTATTTATCTGATTTAAACTCAAGAAATGTGGGAAAGAATTCACCACTGTTAATGAATAAGCATAAGAACAAATGGTGTATTTGTTTGCACTTGCTTTAAATAAGACCAACAACACTCCTAATGGTCCGAAGGCTACTCACAGGAAATGGCATTTAATTCATTAGGTGTCAATTCACATAATCTCCAGCACACATTCACAAAATCATGCTCTGTGTTCAAACTGGTCCCCAGATACCTCCTAAGAATCATTAGATATATGGATTTTCCACCCAAGAGAAAAACAAATGGACGGAAAATGAAGCACACTATTTAGATGATGTGGCAATATTAATTGTGTTTTTCAGAAACCAGAAGGTGGAACATTATCAGAAGATGATAAGATGATCAATGTCTTCGTTTAGGCCTCTCAGTACATCAATGTACTGAGGGGCCTAAACGAAGACATTGAAATATTTGCTGACTGTTTCCTTTTAATTGGAATGAAATTCTAAAAACCTTCCTGGATTAAAGTGAATATAATTTAAAAATACTAGTATTATAAAAATTCTGTGGAATTGTATTAAAACATGATTTTTTATCAAATTGAAACCAAGAAGTGAAAATATTCTCCAGGTATAAAAAGACCTTTTTGGAGGGAGAAATTAAATAGTTACAACTTAGTAACATTGTCACATACAAATACTTCAGCTGCATGTGCTGTTTTTAATGAAGTGAGTGAATTTAAATTAAAATAGGAACTATAAACAAAAACTGAAGAAGTATAGAGAAATAGTTGAGAAGTAAAGTTAAAAAGCCTGGAAAAAAGGGGCAAGTAAGACAGAGGGACAGAGAAAGAAAGGAGAAGAAAGAAAAAATGATAGATTTAGTGAAACCAGTGCCAGAGGATACCTAATATTCTTTAAATTAATTAGAAGGGTTTTGGACTATTCTTCATGTTTTCAAATACATTGTCTAATTAACATAGTAATTGCAAAATATTAAGTGAAAGGGAATGGGGGGAGGTTAAACAAGGAAATTTGAAATACAGCTTTACATATTAAAATAACTAATAACTTCTGCTCTGGTCTCTAAGGGCAAATTTATGAAACAAGCTATGGCAGCACTTTTGGCTGCTTTGTTAAGAACGGAGTGAAAAGCAGGTACATGCAGTGCATTTGGTGGGACAAACACTGTGTAGAGCAGCTGTGGTTTGTGTGGAGTGTCCCGTGGAGCGAACACAAAGGCTGTCCAATCACTCAGTGCCCTGGAGACCACTGTTTCCAGGAACTCCAGAGACTACACCCAGGCCTAGTGGCTTTTTTTTTTTTTTTTGTAAATATTCCATCTTATTTTGGGAAAAGGAATCATAATTTCTGTCAAGTTTCAAAAGAGTAACTTCCCTTAGTGGACAAACATCAATTTTGTTCTAATGCAAGAATCTGTTCACTGGTGGAGGCAGGTTGTATTAACTAGACATAAAATTTTTAAAGAGCTTTATGTATTGAGAAGCCCCTGAGGTCACTGGCTGAGATATGAGAACACAATAGCCTCTGCAAAGAAAAAATTGTATGTTTTAATGAACATAAAATGGTTAAAAGGAAATGAAAGTTAAACCCTTGCTGTCATGCTAAGTAAAAGTGTAATGCTTAAGCAGTTGTATTCTGGAGAAAATAATTGTGTGTATTTTAAATACAATAGTTATATTTACTTTTCTCCACGGAGAATACCTATTTCACTGCACATCTTTGGTATTTTGTTTGTGACAGTCTCTAAGATAAAGGTTCTGCCCACGGGGTAACATAAGGAAGGAATCACAATGGGCAAATAACAGTCTCATAATCACACTCTGAATACCAGCAACAGATGCAGAAGACATTAAGGTTTGCTATAAAAAGGATAGATTTCATGTGGTTTCTTAAAACCAAGAAAGTAAACTCTATATTCCTAAAGGAGTATTTTAAATAATAAAGGTTTCAGGAAACATGACATGTGTCCTGTTGTGGGAAAGGAAATGTGGTTGAGGTTCCTTCCAACGAGTAAGATTTTCAGGAAAATAAATATGAAAAACTAGATTATTTGATGGCACAGTTACTAGATAGATATGCCTTGCTTTTTATTTACTTAAAAAGTAAGTGCTAACAGATAGACTGATTTTTATCTATAGTGCTCTTTAGAATTTGTGATCATAACATTTTAACCTGGGAATACCTGATCACTATTAATAATATGAAACAAATCTGATGTTTCTTCTGCCCAATCTATTCTTCACACGCCTTGGGAGGCACAAGGAAAACCTAAAGCAAATATACCATAGTCCCAGAGTTGAGAGGATACATTTCTCTCTGCTCAACAAAAAGAAGCTGAAACATAAGTTAATAATCTGCTTAGTATTTTGCTTTTTTCTAACTTGAGTTATCAAAAGTTGACATGAAGCTACCTCATTCTTTTTGTTGAGAAAGTGTGCTGATGTGGTAGTTATGTGAATAGATGTAGCTGCTCTGAGTTAGTATATTATTTCCAACATTTTTAATGTAAAGTATTAAATTTCTCTGTCCCCTAATCTATAAGATGGTAGGAATCAATTTTTTAAATGGCAATTCGTGGGGTTTTTTTGTCTTTAAATATATGTGATACTGGTTGTAGTTATATGTCTTGCATAAACCTATTTGTTGTAGGGAAAATGTCCCTTGTAAATGGAATGTCGTTAAATATATCAATTGTTAGTAGGCTTTTGTGAAGTGAATTTGTAATTTCTAGTCTCTCAGCCCCTTTGATTCTGGTAAAGGTTCATCATTGATAATTTTGAAATCATTATTTGACCATAATATGCATATGTAAGTTCCTTCATATTTCCTTAAATTTTTTGAGACACACATTTGAATCTCAATAATGGAAACTCCTAGAAGTAAAGTAGAATATCTGTAAATCAATGAACAGTTTTGGATTTGATCTTATAACACGTATATGTTTTAAAAGGAGAAAATACAGGCAGTAATGTTGTTTGCAAATGTAGGGGTGGTCAAAGGTCTCAGGATACAATGTCTGAGGAAGCTGAAGGCACAAGTTAATGTTACCAGACTGAAGGGGTGCATTTGCTCGTGAGCAGCAAAGCCCAATCAAATGCAAACAGGAGTTTGCTGCCAAGAAAGTAAACATTTCTTTTGAAGGAAGTGTACCACGCCCAGAGTCACAGGTGAGCTTGTGCTCAAAGACCTGGCTCCCCTAGCTTCCAGGGGATGAGCTGGGTTGTGGGCTCTCCTGATTGGCCGGGGCCCGGGAGGATCCTTATGTCAGGTGCTGACGTCAGCTTAGGCATTGCTCTGTTCTGTCTGGTTTCATGAGGGTATGGTTCCTAGGATCATTCGGCTTTCTTCCCCTGGGGTTGAAACTCAATTGATGTCACTATGTTACCTTTAGATTGACAGGATACTCTTTTTCTGTGATCAACAGACCTGAGGCTTTGTTCCTAAAACAGTTTGATGCTGACCTGAGCCTCATGTCCTGAGGGCTTATTAAGGAAGGGAGTGAAATGGATGGGCTGAAAGGAGAAAGAGCCATGTTAAAGAAAAGTATTTCTGTGTAGTTACATCACCATAATGGATACATTGTTAATTTGGCCGTAAATCCTGAATTTTCCTTCCATTACCCTCAGAAGGAAAATGCAACTCCCTATATTGGCTAAGATTAGAAGACTGTTTACAATCTATACCCTGCCTTCTTTTTCAGCTTCATGTCTTACTGCCTTTCCCCAAATTCTATATTATGTTTTCGGGAAAAACACTTCTCTTTTTCATAAAGGAAGGAAAAATGACTCAGAATTCCATGCCATTTTGGTTGAGAGTATATCATACTCATCTTCTCCCTTATTATCATAAATCAGTAAGACATGTAAGTTTTTAGTGCTCTCTTAAGTTATTCCCTAGTAAAACAACAATCTTCACTTAGAGTGATTATTCTACTCTACTGTAATCATCTTTTAAACTAACCTCTCTTCTGGCCTGAAACAGGTTCCTTTAGATCAGAACATGGTGATGCTGCTAATCAATCTTAGTATATCCAGCACCTAATGTGATACAGAATATACAATAGGTGCTCAGTAATTGCTTATGTAATTGCTTATTTACCAGAATGAATAGTACCTGCATGTCAGATTCCATTAAACATTTTATCATTTAATTTAGCAGTACTCGGTAGGCTAAAATTTCTTAAGTGGTATCTATTATTGAATATCCAATTAGTAATCCACAGTAGTGCTAAATTAAATGTTAACTAAGGTAAACATAAATAAAGTAAGAAAATGTTAAGTATCAAGATAAATATGACGGAAGCCTGCACCACATGTTTCTAAATCACTGGTGCCCATAGGAGATTAATAAATGTCAGAACTGTTCCTTCTAAAAAGACTTATCCACAAACAGCCAAGTTGCATGTTACAAAATAGGTATTTGTTTAGTTGATTAATTAATTCTGAGGTATGTTTTACCAGAAAAAAGTCTGCCTGCTTACTATCATAGTTTTCTTCATTTTCACACTAGACCAGGGGTGTCAAACTCATTTTCACCAGGGGCTACATCAGCCTCAGTTGCCTTCAAAGGGTCGAATGTAATTTCAACTCCTTTACAGTTAAGAAGTAGTTACATTTACACAGTCCTAAAATTATTTTGGCCCTTGGAAGGCAACCACGAGGCTGATGTGGCCCCCAGTAAAAATGAGTTTCAAACCCCTGCACTAGACCAATTCGTATTGAATTCATACTTTGATTACCACCAACTTCTATGTGATTCTCAACCTGTTACATTAAAATGATAAGTGATGAATGACAAATGATAATTCTAATATATTAAAATACCCTCAAAGGTACCGTAAACATAGCAATAATAGTTCTTTCTTTTGTACCCGTTGTTTAGAGAGAAATTTTAAACTGAAGATGTGCAATATATTTAAAATAACAAGATCTTCACTCTCAGTGAATACAATCTCTTGCGCAAAGACAATTCAATCTCTGTTTCTTTCTGACATGAACACAAACCCCATGTTTTTCGTCTTCATCTTCAATAAGTTTATACATGGGTTGTCATGTAATATTTATGAAGGAGTTTTTCCTTTTACAGAACAATGTTACTGAGAGTCTTAGCAGTAATACGCTTTCTTCTTCCTGTCTCCCCCTCTCAATGCATTAAAGCCTCCTTAAAATCATTATTAAATACTAGGAAGTAATATATATATGTAATTATATAGTCAGAATTATATGATATAAATCATACAATTAACAACAGTTTCTGCTCCAGATTAATTCTCTTCTAAACAGAATTGGAGAGAATTATATGTAGTTATAAATAAATGTTGGGATGATGAACTGAGGTTTTGATGTTTCAGTCAGTATAATTGCCTTCAGTAATTTGACACCAGAGTTAACTCTGCAGCTTCTAACCCTGGATTTGTTTCTGTTTGTTTTTAGCTACAACAGCAGATTAATTGATCCAATTCCCATTAAAGAAAAATTCACTCAAAGAGCATCTTTGATTGCAAAGGGCCTAATTTTATAAAATTTATACTCATGAAGCTGAAAATGACAATATTTTGATTGCCATGGTTAAGCATGAACAAATCCTTTGTAACATGTTTACAAAACTTTTTTTTTCTTTGTTCATTCCTATAAAAAATAACTTACTGGTTTGTTCACTTCAAAAGAAGTGAAAAATAATTCTCAAATGAGATATTGTAAAATTATTTTTAATACTCAGAGGTTTATTTGTATAAGTAAAACATGTCTATAAAATACGAACTGCACTATTTTCAAGTATTTCTCTTTTATTTCCTCTAGTACACATAAAAAAGGTAAAAAAAAACAGAGGCTATTATATCTTGTGTATCTGATCAATTCTTCGTCTTAATTTCTTCCCTGAAACAATCTTATTCAACAGGTTAGCTGGTCCAACTCAATTATTTTTAGAAAAATAGCAGGGAGTATGTTCTTATCTCCCCTAATTCTCTGCTAGTACTAATCTAGCCAATAGACAAGGAATTTATTATTTACAAAAATAATTTATGTTCGGTTATGTTCATAGAAATTTTAGAAATGCAGAAAAATACAAAGAAGGACATACAAGTCATGAAAATCTTATACTCAAGAATAATCACTGCTACCATTTGCCATATATCTTTTTGGTCATTTTTCTCTGATTATACACATATAAGAATTTTTAAGTTACAACATTGCTGTGTCATAGTTTGTAAGAGTTCATATTACTTTTTAAAGTTAAAACTCTTCTATAACTATTTTATTATGTGTTAAGTGACAACCTTGCATAAAAGTGAGGCTCTCAGTATCTATGGCATCACTGGCTCAGTTTTATTTATCCTCCTCCCAGAGGAGAAAGTTGACACATCTGGTTATTAGTAGTTTTCTGTGTATATGATGATGAGTGGAGAACTTGATAGAAAGGAAAAGGAATGCACATGTACAATATTTGGCCTTCTCTTCTCAGGCCAAATTTTTCTTTAAAAAACATGTAAGTCTCCTATTTCATAAAAATGACTGTGAGAATGACCCTAATGGGGAAGAATAATAAATGCCCTGTTCAGGAGCCCCAAGAAACCAAAGGAAGGTAAAAATCATATTGATAAGACACATGTCTATATCAAAACTTACTTTTTTCTTGTATTCAGTCATTCCTGAAAAGTGCTCTATGAAATCAGGTGCATGTAATGTGTAAGGCCCAATAATATGTATTAAATGAGATTAAAATAATTCTAAGTGTTTGTATCTTCTTGGATCTCACAATATAGTTGGGGAAGTGAGACTGTATCCCCTAAAATTTTAAATTAGGTCACAATTTAATGGTAACATCTTTTCTAGGTCCATAAATAAAAGATTGCAAAACAACAACAACAAAAAAAACAAAACAATAACAACAACAAAAAAAACCCGCAAGAAAAATAGAACATTCTGTATGTTTAGAGACCTAGCTAATCTAATCGAGGCACCGGGCAGTGGAATTCCATCCCGTAGACTTTCAGGACTGCCTCAGATGGGTTTCCAAGTGAACAATTAGCGTCTCCTCTTTCTGCCTTATTTCTGGATCCAATCATAACTCTATGAAGTTACTGTCATTATGCTATTTCCTATCCTTAAACGCCACCTAATTAGGCACGACTTTCAGCTACTCTCACCATTCATTGTATTATTAAGTAGAGAAAGTATCTTCCATTTGTAGAGATAGAAATTTGTGTTTATTAAGAAATAGTTGCAGTAAGAATTTATTCATCCATGCACCCAGTGTTTATTGAATGCTTCCTTAAGATGCTGTGCTTTGAGCTGCCCTCGTGGAGCTTTTGTTCTGAGAGAGGAGACCAATCTTGAACATGAATCACATAATTATTTATTCATTATTATTTTATGTTCAGTGCCACAGAGGAAATGTAGAAGTTGGTGCTGTGAGAGGATCTATCAGTGGGAAATCATGTGGTCGAGAAGTGAACTAATATATGAAATATTGTCATACTTTAGGATATTGTTTAAATGCATTTTTATGAAATGAATATATATATTTTTGGAGTGATAATTGCTTAAAATGTGAATTAAAAAGAATATAATAAAGATTGGTTTTATTGAAGATAAAATATTTAAATAATATATAATACAAGCAATGTTTTAAAAATATTTTGGCTAAAAAAATTAAACAAATTTTTAGTTTTTAAATGAATTATTTAAAAATATCTTTTACATGGTATATGCTTTTATTCTTTTATGTTAAAAATAAATTTTAATATAAAAATAATGAAAGTGGTTTTGAATTATATCATTATCTTCTCAGAAATAACTGATCTCATGTATTACATAACACTTTTAGATCTCGGTGAGATACTTGTGTCTCTCCTTTCTGATTATAGTATGTTGGGAAAACAAATCTTACTTATAGTTATATTTTTAAAATTTTATGTGTAATAAATATATAAGGTACATCTCATTAAAACTCCATTCTTTATGAAGGAAGAAGGATTCAGATGATATGGATGAAGTAGCAAATAATTTTTAGTCATTTTAATAAGAAAATTTATGAATATTTTATTCGCATGATACATTATTATTTTAATTTTTATTCATGGATTTTATTTTCAGAAATTTTTGTTTTTGTCTTACAGTAGAAGACACTTAGGCTGGGAGTCACAAGAGAATTTAATTATAATCACAGGGCTATTTAATAGTTAGTGCCATGAAAATTCAAAATATTATGGGGGAGTTCCAAAGCACATTGCTATTAACATCTACAGTTAAGTCTTGTTCACAGAATAGTCTTAATGTCTCAATGTAACTTTTGGTTTTAATGACCCAGGTATTCAGTTTTGCTAATTTAATAGGCATGATTTAAGCATTCATTATTTGAAAGTTACTTATATTTTCATTACATATTCCTAGCAATCGGCCTGGACTCCTGTCCTGAACCACAAACTCCCAGCAGTGGAATTAAAATTGGAGACAGATATATGGTTGGTGATGTAGTATCCTTTCAGTGTGATCAAGGCTATTCTCTTCAGGTAAGTTTATTTTAAAATCACGGTTTTGATTTTCATTGCCCTTTCAGAAGAGTTGAACAAACCAATGATAGTAAATTTTCAAGCTGTAAAACAATGTCGATATAGGTCCTCATAATTTAGCCTGAAATCAAATGGCATTTAATTTTTCATTAAAATATGTGTATGAGAGAAATTGCTGGAACGAAATAAATTTGTGTCGATTACAAGTAATTTAAAATGATTTTTGAAGCAAAATTAATTCTTCACTTTTCTCTATTCACGCAGTGGAACTCCTGGTTCTTTAGAAATTGAAAATAAAAATGAAGCACTACTTAAAGCATTAAATTAAATTTCCATGATAATAAGTTCCCCAAATTAGTGAAAATTAACCACAAATATACTTTGCTAAGGAAGTGGATTTGCAATGTATATTTGTATTTTTTATATTTATATTGATCATCTACTATAGGTTTTTTAAGTGTCTCGAAATTATGGTCTTGTAAAAAATCTCTCTAACGTTTAGACATATTACAAAATTAAGAAAAAAAGTGATGCACAAACTATTTCACATGTTAAGTAAATTCCTTAGAGGAAACTAAATTAAAGATTAATAATTTATAATCTTTATAGTTGTATTTCAAATGATTACTCCCAGAGGGGCAATCAGATATTTCTGGACTTTATATATCAATTTAAAATTTAATATACCTTAACTGACTTGTTTTAATATTTTATGAAAGGATTTTATAATTATTTAACCTATCTCACCTTGAATATTATAGCAATTTATTATAAACCTCTACATATGGCCCTTTCACTTCTATAGTCATTGCAATATCTTACTAGAATATTTCGATTAAAAATGTTAAAATGTAGTTTCTAAAAAATATTTATTTATTGATTTTTTTTTTTTTAGAAACAGACAAGAAGTGGGGGGAGAGAGAGTGAAACATCGATTTGTTGTTCCACTTATTTATGAATTCATTGGTTGCTTCTTATATGTGCCCTGACTGGGGATCAGACCTGCGACCTTAGCATATAGGAAAGATACTCTAACCAACTGAGCTACCTGGCCAGGACCTAAAATACAATTCTAATGTGATATGGAGTCTTAATTTTTCTATCTTAACTTTATATATTTTTACATTTTGTCACAAGTATATATAATTACCTTACTTATTCTAACTAATACTAAGATTTATAGTAAAAGTTAAAAAAATATAAAGATGACGGTATATATTTAAGCTTGTTTTCACAATAATCATTCACTATGGTTTGTTTAACTTTTAAAATGTGTACTAAACTGCATTGTCTCATCTATGTAGGGTCATTCTCACATAACATGTATGCCTGGACCTGTAAGAAGATGGAATTACCCAATCCCAATTTGTTTAGGTAAGTTAAAAAACTATAAATAATTTAGAAGCTTTATCAAATTTTAACACTGCACTCTGTATGTGATATTTTTTAAATATATAGTTTACCTTCTGTTAGGTTTTATGGAAGTGATACTTTGAAATAAATGTTTTGTGTCTTTTTTTTATTTTAAAGTTTTACATTCTTAACCCCAATTCGATATTAGTGGATGACTTAAAACTATAGAAAAATTGAAGAAAAGTATTGTTTTTTTTATTTCCCAGAGAGTTTTTTTTTAATTTAATTTATTTATTGTTAGAGAAAGGGAGGGAAAAAGAGTCAGAAAGAAACCTCAGTGTGTGGTTGCCTATCATGTGCCCCCAACTGGAAACCTGGCCCACAACCTGAGGATGTGCCCTGACTGGGAATCAAACCAGTGACCCTTTAGTTCACAGGCCAGTTCTCAATCCACTAGGCCATGCCAGCACAGGTATCCCCAGAGAATTTTTTATAGTATGATATGATAGAAGTACCCAGGGATTAGGAAAATAGTAAATATCCTATTACTTACTACTACGCAGAATAGACAAGGAATCTGAAGTCTACCGAAGGTAGTGTGACACTCCATAGAATATCTTCAGTGGTGACAGGCAATCAAGAAAGTACCCAGACATGTAATATGAAATATAGAGACATTTATTGAAGAAGATATGAGATGACAAGAAGCATTACACATAGGACAATGACTTCTCAGTCCCCTTCAAAGTAGACACCTTGGGACCTCACACAGTTCTCCCAGTATCTCTTCCACCATTCAAAACACACTGCAAATTCCTTTGTTGGAATAGCCATCAGCTGCCCTTTTGCTGTATTTTCCTCATTCTCAATGATCTGAAATCTCTCCCTTTCAAAGGTGATTTCAGTTTTGGGAAAAGGCAGAAGTCTCAGGGTGCCAAATCTGGGCTGTAGTGGGGCTGAGTCACTTGGATGATTTGATGTTTTGCCAAAAATCTCTGCACCTAGATATGGTGATGCATGAGTGGGCAAGTTGCCATGACAAAGCTGTCAATCACAGTTGTCCATAGTTGCAGCAATTTTTACCTTATTGCATCTCTCAAACGATGAAAACATTGAGGTAATACTCCTTATTAATTGTATGGTCTGGGGGGAGTATTTGTGATGGACAACACCTTCACAATCAAAAAACACTGTTAATATAGTCTTGATCTTGCTGTGACTTTGCCACACATTTTTCTGGTGCGGAGAACCAGGAAACTTCCATTCTATCATTCCCAAAACCTTCTGAATCATCTGAATAATGTCTGCATGAGAATGTTCAAATTTAACCCAAAATTTGATGCATATTTGTTGCTCTACTGGCTCAGTCATTTTGAATGTGACACACAGTACACATGCTCACTCAGTGGCGTCTACTGCCCCCACTGACTAATACAGTGAGGTCATCATTGTTCATGCATATGTATTCCTGTCCATTCTCCTTGTCTGCCAGGTTACATGGAGTTGCACAAACTGTTTTCATTATATTAGCAATGGTTGGTCTTTTTCTGGACAGACCTCATATACTAAAAGGGCACTTGGGGCTTTGAAAGTTGGGACCCAAACTTTTGCCCTAACTTAATGCTGTTTCCAATTATTTCTTTCCACCATTTAATTCTCTTCCCTCTTCCTCCTTTCTGCTACCTTATGCAACCATTACTATACTGGGCTCTACAGAGTATGAAAAGATGTGTCAGAGAGGATCCCTGTCATTAAAATATCCATTTACCATTGAGAGTGGAAGAAATAAGAGAAATTAAATAAGAGTAATTTAGTGTTAAGTTAACCATTGATTACATGATGGAATTTCAGAAATATGAGCTGTTGTTGACTGAAGTCATTAGGAAACATAGTCAGCTCATATAATTTACACAGACTTGTGGATGGTATGTGTAATGACAATACATGGATGAAGAAGAAAGCCTTTTCTGAGGAGGACGAAGGGTAAAGTCAGAAGAATGGGTGTGCCTTGTATGACCTGCCTCTATACAATGACAAATCTGTATTATATTAGTGTGCTTGGGCTGCCGTAACAGAATACCACAGACTGGATAGCTTAAACAACAGAAATTAATTTCCTCACTCTTCCAGGAGCTAGAAGTTCAAGGTCAAAGTGATGACAGGATTGTTTACTTCTGAGGGTCTCTTTCCTGGGCTTGTAGATCACTGTCTTCTTCCTACATCTCTTCATGGTCTTTTGTCCGTGAGCAAGTGCTCTTTGTGTCTCTGCCTCTTCCTGTGATGACACAGTACTGTTAGATTAGGGCTCTACCCTTAGGACTTCATTTAACTGTAATGACCTCCTAAAAGGCCCTGTTTCCAAATAAAGTCACATGAGGAGTTAAGGTTTTAACATAGGAATGTTGGGTGGCCTCACTTCACTGTGTAACACTTATGTACCATGTACAGAATTCTTGTTGGAGAATACTGGAGAATAACATTTAAGAGTAAGGTTGTGTTTAATTGGCAAAAGATGTTGACAACATTCAGAGTTTAGATTGGATGGTAGTTTTTGAAGCATGTATTTGTTTTAATATCAAAAGCAATTTACAAATGTGTATAATACTAGTTATAAAAATATAAATATATCTAATGCCTATTTTAAAATGTATGTATATAGATAATGTCAGTTATGTGTGTGTTATGTGTGTGGGGTGTGTATGTATGTGTATCCAATTGTGTATAAAAATTTGGACTACAAAAGAGCATAAAAAACAAATAATGTGTATATTTTGCTGATATGAGAGCAGAGAGTGTAGGGTTTTGTTTATTACTCTTATTTCCAATGCCTAGGAAAGCTCTAATTTTAAATAAACATCCCGTAAGTATTGTTTAATGAACAAATTAACGTTTTGGGGTTCTACAATGTGTATATTTTGTATAAGGTTTCCCTTCTTGATATTAACTTAGAAGAATTACCCATATTGTAATGTTTTGTTTATTTTATTTTTTAAATATTTTCATTTAATTATTTTTAGGCACAGGGGAAGGGAGGGAGAAAGACAGGGAGAGAAAGAGCAATGCGTGATGCCTCTCATGCACCCCCTCCTGGAGACCTGGCCTGCAACTCAGGCGTGTGCCCTAGACTGGGAATAAAACCTGTGACACCTTTGTTCACAGGCCCGTGCTCAATCCACTGAGCCACACCAGCCAGGGCCATAACATGTTTTTAAAAACCTGACTTTTAAAATGGTTCCGTGGCTTATAGCGTAAGTCTGATTTGTGTAGTTGTTCTCCTTTTGTTAGAGTTGTGTTTTGTCTTCGAAATACAAATTTATAAGGCCTTGTCACGTGCCTTCATGCATACCTCTAATTGTTTACTTAGGATTTTACCAAAGTTGATTAATTATGCTATTGCATAGAATTGTTTAAAGGCTTTCATAAACATTGCTAAATTGCTTTCATAAAATTAATATGTTAAATACCACACAGTATTGTATGATGATTTCCATCTTTCTATATTAGTAACACCAATTATTACTCTTAAATTGCTAGTTTTTTTAGGTAAAGTATTGCATTTTGATTAACTGTGCATTCATTCCCCGTTGTACCTTATTCACAAGGGAAGTGTTGGAAGGAAATGATATATTAATAGAATTTAGCTAAAAGTTTAAGTTTTATTACATAGGATATATTGATATGAAACTATATGGATGCCTAACAGATTGGATGTCTAATATGTCTATATTCAAATTTCAGTTAGGGTACAATAGGTCCATCTGGTAGTGTATTACTCTTTGCAGTGCTGTTTGCTCACCTGTTAAATGGGATAATAATATCTTTCTCACAGGCCTCTTGTAAACATTCAAGGAGAGAATGCATTTAGAGTGTTTATTACTGAACCCAGAACACACAGAGTAGTAGCTATTATAGAGAAAAATAGGCAATAACAGTACTTAATTCTCATTAAGTACATATGCATACATGCATGCATATATTTTTCTGAAGAGAAAAAGAGAATATACACAGGCTATCTGTGAGAAGTGGAATTGCAGGGCATTTTTACTTCTTTTCTACTGATCTTATTTTGTGCTTTGTAGTTTTTGGACCCCAAGTCTGTGCTATGTTGATGACATTGAATCGGCATCGTGGCTGTATTGTAAGGGGGCACTGATAGCATGAGGCTGAGTCAGAGTTAAAAGTCTCATCATCAAGTTACAAGGTTACAGCCTAGTGACTTGGAAAATAAATAATCTGCCAGACACTTTGGTGGAAGAAAGGAAAAGTCACTTGAGATTTTTAGGTAATACAGACAAATCAGAAGGAAGAATCAAAGAGTAGTTTACTTTGGAGTGCTATGTTATGGTTGTGTCCCTAACAAAAAGTGTAATGGGGCACAAAATCTGCTCTGGAGCCATAGAAGGATGGAAAAGTATACAGTTGTATCTTTAGATCTCAATGGTAATCACATTTGGAAAAAAAGCTTTATATGCAGATGGACTGCAAGATTATATATATCCCCTTAATAAAATCTGTTTGATACATAATTTATTCAGTTCACATAAAGATAGCAGTCAAACTTGTTATTCCTATTCTTACAGAACACAGGCTGGTGCAGGGGGCGGGGCAATTATTAGCCCATCCAGGGATGCCAAAAACTGTTACAGAACCGACACCCACCCACACACAGGGCCAAGGGGGCCAATATACTATTACCAAAAGTACTCCCGCAGGTTCATTATGTCCGCCGCCTTAGGAAAGACATCTCTCAATGCCAGAGATTTGTGAAAACGAAAGGAAATGTTTATTTAATGCTATACAGGCTTAAAGTAGTGACCTAACATCTTCATTAAAATATCAAAGTCCTTTTTGAATACCCCCAGATGCCCACAGTGCTTCCTTTTCCCCCTGCTCTAATTCAGGGTACCGTAACTCTGGAAAAGAAGCACAGGTCAGTGTTTCAGGCCACTGGCACTGTTAGCAGTGTCGCTGTCCAGGCAGGATCTCCAACTAATCCAAAGCCATGTGGCACCTTCTCATGACCTACTGGCAAGAGTTCTTTCACCCATCTTCCAAGCAAAGTCTCTCCTGCTTCCCAGGCCACATGACCAAAGGGAGCACCCCAAAGCCGTGTGGTCCTCTTCTACCAAAGCTGCAGGGGTCCCCACTCTGGCAAAGCCATGTGGGTCTACCAGGCAGAGCTGTGGGGAGGGGAGGGATGCCACTCTGGCAAAGCCGAGTGGTGATTCCATTTTCATCTGAGCTGTGGGGGTCTCCCAGGCAAAGCTGCACGTGGCTCTTCTTCAATGTCTGCCAAGTCTTGGTTTAAATCCCACCACCAATCCTCCTCTGAAGCCCCATTTCCAACTCCTCCAATAATGGGCTACACTTGCCAGCACTCCTGTATCCTTCCAGCTTTACTGGGCTGCCATCATGGATCTCAGCAGGCATGGCCCCATAGTGTAGAGCCAATCATCTCCAAGCTCTCATGCAGGTGCTGTAACCTGGGGGACCTGCCCCTGGTTACATCTTGGGTGGAAGTCACTTTCCACCCCCTTGTTTCAGAGTAAGGCCACAGCTATTTAACATATCTATGCAACCAGCTAAAGGTTATAGGTATGTTAAATGGCTATGCCAGAGGTTAGCTGCAAAGCTGGTACTATGCAAAACAGCTCTCAATGGCCCTGCTCCATTTGTCCCTTCTCCCAACTCACACCTGTTGGTGGGGAAGGGGTGAGGACATCTTATATGTCTTTCTTATATTTCCTAGACACCTTGAGTTCTGGACCCCATTCCAAATCCCTTTTTGGAGGCCCCCTCTTGGCTCACTGTTACACTATCCAATAGAACACTGATAGCATTTCTACTGAATTTTTCTTTCTGATACATCACCTGAAGTCTGAGCATCCATCTGTTACTATTCTTAACAAGAAATAGACAAGTGAAATTACAAATCAGTGTTCAACACAGGTAACTATCAAACTTGATGTGCAGTCATAAAATGTAATTCTTTAACCCACAATTAACAGATGTAGTTTTTTTAGTCCTTTTATGATGAAATGATAAAAATGTTCATTTAGAAGAATTAGCTTCCAAAATGTCATTACTCTTTTATATTAAGAAGTTCTATTTAATCATCCAAACATTAAAACTTGGGGTAGTCATCTGTTCCTATAATTTTTACCTAGCTTATCAATAGTAAATCAGTGTTATGGGGATTCTAAAGCAAGCACATTGATAAATTATAGCTAAATTCTCCAACTTGGGTGTATCTTTTTACATATTTTGTACTTCCCTGTTCTTTGTTCAGATTCTTTTAGGGTAAAGACCATACCTCATGTGTGATATGTAAATTTCTCGCACATTCCTGATAGCAGCCAATATTTTTCTTAAAATTTTTTATTTATCTTTCGTACAAAATGAGTAAAAGAAGGGAAGTTTGTAAAAATAGCTCCCTCTTGAACATGGTGCTTAGAATGGATATTGTAGGCTTGATTTTATTCTGAATTATATCATCATTAGAATGAATCAAAACATTACTAGAAGTACCTAAGGATGAGGAATAAGCTGCCCACCGTGGAGAAGGACAAGTGCTTGTTGTCCGGTTGTGTTCACAGCACACGAGCTTCTCCTGACTGTGCTATAAGCGGGTTTTCCTTGTATATATTGATGAGAAAGGAAACATGTTGTCTTCTGTGCTATTTTAGAAAATTCATTGTCAGTTGATTATGTTTGATTTCTAGTGTGCAGTGAATGAGAGCTGACAATACTTAAATTTGCACCAGTTTTAATTCAGAGACTTGACTAAGACTTGACATCATGTTGATTTGTTCCGACTGCAGTAGGGCATCCCACCACCCGGGCTCACGTGGGACCCCTGTTGTCTTGCAGCTCAGTGTGGCGGTTCCATGTCAGACTTCAGTGGTGTGATTCTCAGCCCTGGGTACCCTGGAAACTACCCCAGCAGTTTAGACTGCACCTGGACAATAAAGCTGCCCGTAGGTTTTGGTATGTATATTAAAAATATGTGAAAAAGTTTTCAATATCATTACATGTATCCTTAAAAATAAACATCAATGTCTAATATAAAATATTCACAAAACTATAGTTTAAGTTGGACTATGTACATTTATGTAAATTGTGGAATGCAATTTGGATAATTGTTGCTTAAGCCAAATACTTTTGACAGGAATGTTTGAATAATTAAAAAAATATGGGAATTTTTAAATTTGATAGGTATGTAGGTAGATAGATAGATACATACATAGATACATAGATAGGTAGATAACTTGGTATTTTTCCAGTTGATATGTATGGATATAGCCAGAATTAGATGTGTGTGGCAATGATGGATTCAACTCAATTTTTTATGTATAATTGGTTTTTGAAACTCTCCTCTTTTTGTAACCAAGTAGTACGTAGATAAATTATTTTCTGGTAATCTATTTAATTTATTTAATATTTATTGTAAATAAATAAAACTTTATATTTGAAAAATAGTACACATTTTCTAATGTTAGATTTAAATACCACTTGTATATATTACTTTTTAATTCTAATATAATTCCCACTGTTTTGGATATATTACACTTAATAATTTTTTTCTCATTTTATATCACAAATAGGTTCACTTGCAATTTCTTCATATCACCTGAATCTATAAATGCATAAATAGAAAAGCTAGATTTTTCATTAAATCACAAAAGACTTGAATAAGTAGACATTTCTTGTGGAAATCTGGTAGACTTAGTGCAATTTAGAAATTCTGTACTATCTCACTTACTGGGGACTGAATTGAAGTACCTAGTTACCCAAATGTATATACAGCCTCAGAATAAAAGTTTATACTTAAATGTTTTATGGAAGTTCACAGAAATTCATATTTTGATAATTCTTTACCAAGTACATATTATAATCCAGGTACTATGTTAAGTGCTGAGGATAAAATGCATGGTAAAATGGACTTTGTACCTTTCCCCAAATAAATTACAGTGCCGTGAGGAGACCGATAGTCACTATGCTATTAAACTATAATCAAAAGTACAGGGGTGGACTTAGTACAACCAGCCTAGTCCAAAAAATTCAGAGAAGTCTGGCCTGAGGGGCTGATGCCTGAACTGTGCCTTTCAAGATCGGTAAGAGTCAGCCCGACAAGGAGGGTCATTTTATGGGAAACAGGAAAGAGATTCTAGACAAGCTAAAGGAAAGTCAACAAGGCTGAACACTGTGTTATTGGACTGAGGCATTGAGAGAACAGGAAACTATTGAAAAAAGATGGCTTAGGGGCTTTCTAATGAGGATTACTCTGGCTACAACTTGTAAACTATTACTTTGAAGTAGTCAAGTTCTTGTTCATTGATTGAAAAAGAATGTTGACAAATATGAAGAATAAATTTGTGTCAATGTGGCTATTCTTATATCTTTTACTCACTCCATGTTGCTTATGGAGTTAAATGAATTATTTTAAAATATATTATTAAACATTTTCAATAGTATTGTTATTTTAATTTACCTGTTGCTAATGCTTCCTTGATTTTAAAAACTGTCTATTAAAAATTAGACACATCTAATTTTTATTAGACACATTTGTTTTCTTTAACTTTTGCTTAAATTAAATATTGATTCTAATGTATTTGAATCAAGTACTTTGTAATTTTTAACATAAAATTAAGTACAGATCAGTAATTGTAGAATTATTTTCTTGTGCTCATAAAACAATTACTGACAAGATAATTTGTGGAAAGGGGACTCAGAGAAAATTTTGGGGGGGAAATTTAGAGCGAATATGCATATCTTAGGGCCACCTCACACAGAAAGGTATCATGTCCAAGTTCTAAGAAGTTTGTCTGATTGTAGGGAAACACGTTTAATATTTTAAAGAATATTTTCAATATTTTCCATCTTTATTTGTCTACAGAACTCTTTTCCATGTAACCTTTTTATGAGTAACAAATATAACTTGACTTGAGAACCCTCGTATAGTCAGTTATTAAGAGCAGGGGCTCACGGGCCGGTATGTCTGACTTTAAATCTCAGCTTTTGTAAGTTGTTGTGCAAATCTGGCTTATTTGTCTAGCATTTCTGTGCCTCAGTTTTTTTCATTCTCAGGAGTAACTGTGAGCATTAAATTAATACTTAAAACAGTGCCTAGCCAAAAGAAAATATTCAATGTCTGATTTTATTACTAACAATTGCAGAATGGTCGTTGTAGGAAAAAAAACACCAAGTTAACTAAAACTGAATATAAATTGAATTAGGCAAACATGCCTTTATGAAGCTTTTATTTTATATTGTTTTGCATCCCAGAGACATTTTACTATCTCATATTTTAGTTTTGTTTATAAAGAAACTGCGACTATTTTGCAATTTTTCAGCATATAACATGGATCACTAGATTTTATCTAGACTATTTCATAACATTTAGCATTGGTTTCTGACAATCAAAGTACTAAAGGAACACACTGATACCTTGTATGCCTCTGAATGATATTTCAGAGAAGCTAATTTTTCCCTCTGATGAATGACTAATTTCTAATGTAATTATGGGATCCAATTTACATTATTATATAGAAATTTAGCAGTTAAATTTTGGCCTCTAATAGGTATTTTACAAAATGAAATTTATTGAGTAGCTTTTTGCCTTTAAGAGTTGGTCGATATAATGTTAAATAATATTAAATAGCAAGAAAGCCATTTTCCTGATTCAATTTTCTATTAGTTTTACTATGGTGGCATCACAGTAAATGAAAGACATTTCCTCGTGTGACAACTAGTGGGCGTTTGCGAGCCAGTAGCGTTTCTTTGAACTATAGCAAAGTTAATTGTCCTGGGCAGACAGTGAACCCAGGGCCCAGATCCAGAGAGAATGCCTCGCACCTAAATGGAAATATGTCTAAGTGCGTTAACGTGGACATGTGCATTTGTTTTTGTGTGCATTTGCTTTATTAAAAAATAAAGTAGTATTTTGTGTGCTTTTCTTCTTTAGGTGTACATCTCCAGTTTGTTAATTTTTCTACAGAAACTATACATGATTATTTGGAAGTAAGAAGTGGAACCTCAGAAACTAGTACTGTTATTGGCCGACTTAGTGGTCCGCAGATCCCATCTTCCTTGTTTAGCACTACTCACGAAACCAGCCTGTATTTTCACAGTGACTATTCACAAAACAAGCAAGGGTTCCACATCGTATACCAAGGTGAGATGAATAATACAAAGCGAAAGTTGATTTAGCTCCAAATCAGCTACTAGCAATCTAAATAACTCTAAGAATTTTCTATTCTCTGTTTCAGAAAGAGGATAACTGAAACCAAGGAAAACTTCAGTTAGCAAGATTTTTTTTGATTATGCAATTTTCAGACAATTATATGGGGGAATGATGTCATTCTGAGGTCTTAGAAAAATCATATAATGAACAAAAGGATTGAATTAATCTTAATGCACAATGAAATTAAGCCCAGCAAGGCAGGACAGTTAAGAAAGACAAGCTGGACATCAAATATTTATCTTAGCTTTTATAACAAAATGAATGAGTTGAAAATATATTTTGTAGTATTCATCTATTATATGTAGAATTTTTTTTACATATTGTCGTATTCTAATGATAGAATGATAGGACATTCCTTGATTCCATTTGATAGCCATGAGAATATAAAATAAACACTTTGACAGTTGTATTCTATTAGACCTATTTCTAATCTAAAAGTGCTACATGACCCTGAGTAAGATTGTTATCCTTATGAATAGTTTCAACTTGGGTGACATAGAATCAGAGTTGATGCCCCTGTTCAACCTAAAGTGGCCTAGGACTCAACTCCATGTTTTTTTAATTTGCGTGTTAGAAATAGTTGTTTTAAACTTTATATTATAAAATGAATATAAAATGTATACCATGGTATATACCATTAGTGAGTATTTAATGCATTTTAGCTATTATTATTGTTACTATTATATTATTTTAGATCTTTAAAGTCTAAGATCTAAAATGAAATATTTACAGTTATGATATTTTACACAAATGATGTAATTCCAATGACTTCAGTGTTTAATAAAATAACTTAAAATTTGATTATACATCTGCTGCAATTATTATGGACCTCATGAATATGTGACACTTTAGGATGTGATTTCCATAAAAGCACACATAACTGAAAGGACATATAAATATAGTTAAAGGAGATATTGTAACATCCAACTACATGGGTCTAAAATAATTAAAACTTGAATCATATTTGCAGATATAATGTAAGAGCACTACATCACATACTATCCTTTACATAAAATAGGAGTCATTTCTACCACCTTGCAGTACAGAATTAACTATGCTCCCAAAGGATTTAATTATTTCAGGAACAGTTGGGCAACAACTTATTTTCTCCTTTGTTGCTAGAAGACTCAGAGATATCTTTGTTGTCCTTCTCTGGAAAGTGTATGGGGCCTGATGCCAGCACTTTGCTATTTAACACAAACCTGGCTTCAGGTTCTTTTCCCCACCCTCATCTTTAATCTGTCATTCAAAATAATATTCATATTTGAATGATGTAAAACTGGAATTTGGACTTTATTAACTGCATTTTAATCAATACACCCTTGAAGACAAGATTCATTCTTTGCATAATAAAAGCATAAAGTTAAAGAATCTGTTACTGTTATTGATCTAATATTATTATTGACATGAGCCATAATGTGTTATAATCATCACTACATCATTATTTGTGAGTTATATAGAATTTTAAAACTATTTCTTTTTTTACTGCATTAATATTTTTGAGCTAATGGCATATTTGAGAAATAGGTTAATTTATGCCTGGTCATAAACCAATGTTATTTTTAAGTGATCTTGTGATTAGATTTTTAAGAACTTCCTAAATTTTGGAAAAATTCATTGCATACACTATTTATAGGCTCAAAATTTACTCAGCAGAGTGCATTGAGCACTTACTATGTGAAGGGTAATCGGCCAGGCTTAGAATACAATGACAAACAAAAGAGACAGGAGCTTTGATCTGCTGTAGAATGCAGAATGAGAGGAGCAGGAACAAGGGCACATGTGGTTATGCTGCAGTGGCTAAAATACCCTGATAACTGAAGTACAAAATTTACATTAGGAGGAAATTTGCTTCCTAGTACTTTATATGATTAAATAACTACTTTTGAGACACTTAACAGTAAGCTTGTTTCTTTTACAGAAAAAACAGTAAAAATAAAATTCAAAAACACTTGGAATTCGGCTTACATGTGTGTTTATTTTATCCTATGTATATGAATATAACTAGGAAGCAATTACACTCTATATAAAGAAATCAGAATATGTTTGATTAAAATTGTGGCTGTAAGAGTAGTTTACATTTTCATTAAAACTTATCATTTAGATTGCATAAGTGGGTGAAGAAACTGAATGCATTTTTTATGAATTGTACTAACATTTAAATGTGAAAATTGGAGACTTGAGAAGAAATTCATAACATACTCTCATTGACATCATTTATTATAAACCTAAATTGCTATTTATAACCAACTACAAGCAGCACTGCATCTATTTTGCAAGTTGCAAATGGTACCCCATCTGTGGTCTTCCAAACTTCAGAATTTTTTTCCCTTTTGCAGCCTACCAGTTGCAAAGCTGTCCTGACCCACGCCCGTTTCGAAATGGCTTTGTCATTGGCAACGATTTTACTGTGGGTCAAACCATTTCATTTGAATGTTTCCCTGGGTACACACTAATTGGAAATTCAGCTCTCACCTGCCTTCATGGAGTGAGCCGTAATTGGAATCATCCACTCCCCAGGTGTGAAGGTATGCTTCATCTATCTTCAATAGTTTTTTAGTGTGTTTTTTTGTCTTCCTCCTCAAATAGCATGCTAAACATAGAGTCTCCCTTTCAGTTGGGTAACTGTGGTTAGCCCACATGTCAAACCCTTAAAGCCCCATAATGAATAACTGATTTTATTATTACTGGAAGAAGTCCAGACCTTCCCCCCTGGACATAAGAAAGTTAACACTTTACAGCTTCTCTTGTTTGTGTATTTGTGTAGGTGTGTGTGTTTAATAATCATTCTTATATATACCAGTAACCCGGATACTGCTACTGAATTTGGGTTCATTCTTTTTTTTAAACCTTTTAAATAATAATGCCTTGAACCTCTTGTAAGACCTTATGACATGTAGACATGGTAAAAGACAAATAAGAGTTAATGATATAGATATTTCATAAAATATTTGGAAAAAGAGAAGATGAAGAAGGCGTGCTTTACTAATCTAGTGATAATTGATAATAACTATGTAGCATGAACTATATTGAAAAATAAATAAAAACTGACTGTATTTTGTTCATGTTTTCAACTTCATTTTATATACCTCACTTAGGTAAAAACTAATACAGATACATTTTCTACTGCTTAAGAGGTATGAAATGTTTGTCTTTTTCTCAGATCAGCTCACTGTTATTTTAACTTTTGTTTTACACCTTTTCTACAGCTCTTTGTGGAGGGAATATAACTGCCATGAATGGCACCATCTACTCTCCCGGGTATCCTGATGAATACCCCAACTTTCAAGACTGTTTTTGGCTTGTACGAGTACCCCCTGGGAATGGCATCTATATCAATTTTACTGTTCTTCAAACAGAGCCAGTCTATGATTTCATTACTGTATGGTAAGCCAGGACCATTGTTATTGATCGATTCAGCTATGCATACCTGTGAAACAAGGTCGGAATGAAAATACGCATCACAGTCCTCTGTAAACAGAAATTGCCATCTGATATTTGAATTGTGTGACTGAAGGTGGCAGTTTGTGTCTTGTAGAGTGAGACAAAAGAGAAACAGATTTTTGCTTATTTGCTCATAAAGCAGCTAAACAGTTTGAACAAAAACTTTATATGTGGACAGACATTTAAATGTATGATTAAATTAATATGTCAAAACAGAGAATTAATATCAGGATATGTTTAAGGTAAGAAAGTTCTCTATTTACAAAACCAGTGAAAATTGAAAGCCTATATTCAAATCACAATTATTTAATACAACTTTTGAATTTGTCACAATAATTTGTTATAAAATATATTTGTATCGTTATCCTGTTAATTGAAACATTTTTATCTAAAAATATAAAGAAAATACCTGCATTAATCATTGAAAATGGTTAATAGAGCCACAGTATGAGTTCTAAGATTCCTTCTAAATTTAACAGTCTATGGTACTCAAGATTATTTTGGAGAAAATAAAAGGATGGCAAACTTCAAGCTTTTGGGAGGCTCAGGGTTGTGGTCAGAAAACCAAAGAGCATGATTGATAACAACTATGTGATTGTATTTTATTCAGGTAAAACTGTGATCTATTTTTACACTTCACATTTTAAATGTTATCACCTATATAAACATAAAGGACACCGATATGATTTGCCACTCATTGGTTATTTCATCTACTCTGTATCATCTCATAGGTAATACTTTTACTACACTTGGTGGAAAACTCCCCGCAATTAATCTTACTCTTTCTCCCTTTCTGCTGTGTCTCTTTCTAATAGGGATGGGCCAGATCAAAACTCACCTCAGATTGGGCAGTTCAGTGGCAATACTGCTTTGGAATCAGTCTATAGCACTTCAAATCAGATTCTAATCAAATTCCACAGTGATTTCACAACAAGTGGCTTTTTTGTGCTCAGTTATCATGGTTTGTATTATCTAAGAGTTTATATTTCATTTGGTAATCTTTAAAATTGTTCTGGATAATTGAATGTAAAATATATTTAACCAATGATTGAAAAGGTATTACAATTTGACACTTTTTTATTATTTCAAATACATTTACTTGCAAAGAATAACCTCTTCTAAACATTCAGGGAAGTTAAAATGTAAGCAAGTCGAAATAAGAAATAAATCACTCAATTATTACCCAGTAGAAAATCATCATTTTTTTCACATGGAAACCAATAAAAGAGAACCAGCTGTTCATATTTTACTGCAAGTAACTTTGAGACATTAATGGATTTTTCAATACAAAATGTTTAATCTATTCAACCTGCTGTGAGTCTTTCTAACACGGTTACCCAATATCTTTATGCTTTGAATCATATTAATCATTTATAGTCTTGTCTCAAAACCACATCTATTCTAGACTCTTACAGTTTTAAGTGACTATTTCAGATCATTAAGTTCATAGCTTTACTCCTGTGGAATAATTTATGAAGGGTTTCAATTTGAATTCTTTGTATAGGATTATTCTGGGTCGTCGCTTTATAATAGTGACTTTTTGAAAGAACATTCAGGTGGTTTCACAGATTTAAAATTTTTCTTGCATCTCAAATTGATTTTGTTTAATTGTATATAAAATATCATTTTATTTCTAATTATTACATACCTTTATCTGCTATGACCATGCTCCCATGAAACACATTCTATTTTATATGATTGTGTAGGATGAATTCCATGAATATTTCACAGGATCAATAAGCTATTGAATTACATTAGCAAGTTATATGAAAATTTGCAACATGAACTTGTGTTTTGTCTATGACATTGATATGCAATTTAATGCTTTCATCTTTTTTAACACAAAGCAAAGCTTTGATACCCAAATCTTATATTCTGTGAAAAATGTGCTAAGTCAACTATGGTTATGTTCACATTTAAAGTGCACCAGGTTTGGATATAGTCAGAGCACAGACCAGAAAATACTTGATTTGCTTAATCTCAGCACTCACCAGCCGGTAAATGGTACCCAGTTGTACTTCCATAGAACCCACAGCTGCTGGAGCTGAGTGTACACTCCAGCATAGCCAGCAAGACAGGGACGTGCAGCTGGACAACTTCTGTTCAGGCTTTCACAAAAATAGCTCCCTTGCCTTTTTTACTGATTTGGACATTGATGCTAGCAGTACATAGGTATAGTCTAAGACTATAACAACTGCCTTATTATTTTAATAAAGAATCATAACTCAGAAGCCAATAAATTAAATAATAAAGTTGAAGGATGAATTCGTTGCTGACTGCACTTTGTACACAACATTTTTTTCTTTTTATGGATGCCTGCATATATTTTTATTATTTTGTGTCCTGCCTGAACAAATAACAATGCATGGACTGTAAGTATCCATAAAATAACCTTATAGGGAATGTAAAATTATTATAAAACTTAGTGCATGTTCCAAAGGGAAAATCAGGTCAGAGAAAAAGATGTCTGTGTATTTGTATTCATATAGAAAACAGGAGGATAGAATGTATGTCTGCACACGACATACGAATGTGGATTTATACAGACGCTTATGTGAATGTATAAATATATTCTCATAGTAAAATATGTTTCACCTATTTTATAACTAGGTTTTGAGTCATATATATATTTATATATGTTTTATATATTTATAAATATATATTTATATTATATACATATGTAAGTATATATTATATGCATATATTATATAATATACATATATGTGTTTACATATTTATGTTTAATATATATTTGATCTTCTTACTCCTAAACTATAAGAATTATAGCTTATATAAGGCATATAACCTATATATAATTATATAATCTCTAAGCTTTATAAAATTATATATAATAGAATTAGTTTAAGAATAAGAAGATCAGGTATTTTGGGGTGCTTTGTTTTCCAGTGACTTGTTGACTGGGGACAAGTTACTCTTCAGTCAATTACTGTTTTTGCTGTAAAACACCACGGCAGGATTGCTGAGATGAGTGAGTGACTGTATACGTAGCCATCGCTCTAATTACTGGCATAAACTGGATTCAACCATATAAAATTTTGGTAAAAATATGCTCAATATTGGCAATTTGGCATAGGTCAACCCAAATAACACTGCCATTGCTATCGTAATCAGCATTGAAATGCTGAGATGATAGGGTTATCGGATAGACAACGGATGATGCACAGTTATTAGAGCGCCTGGCAGAGTAGATGTTCAGTGCATTTTCCTCTCCTTACCATAAGTTATCTCATGTTTTAGACGGTCCAATAGACATTAATCTTTATGCTTTAAATAATTTCATAGTAAGGCACAATTGCCAGAGCCTAGAGAATCCCAACATTTGGATCAACATCCCTGGAAATATTACCCAAACCTTAAAATAACCTTGAAATTTGGGGTTGTAGCCAGGGCTCATATTAACATTGACATATGCCTGACATTCCAGCAGCTGCTTTAGGATAATTTTCCTAAGCACCGCTTTCATCCGGACTCACCTTTTCCAGAATGCATGATGCCTATATTAATCAAATGTAAAGCTTCCCTATAATCTGGTCTACTGAATCTCACCCCAGTGCTTGTCAAATCTGCCTATCATCCCACTCCTTCTCTCACTGCCTCCTGAACTTTCATTTGTAAATTGTTCCTCAGTTATCTTTAGTTCTTAAGTCTCCCCACCTTAAGTCCCATTTCTTCCATTTCTTGATAATTTGAGCATATAGATATTACTACCTACCATCTTCTCTATAATTGCACTTACTCTTTTTACCAAACTTTTGAGAACTTGATTAAAATATGGTATTATCTGGTTTTACAAGCCTGTGAGTTTAGTAACAATGAATGCATTTTTGAAGATATATCATATTTCTGCTTTGTAGCCCTTGTATATTTTTATTATTGACTGATTGATTGACTAATTGTATGTTAGTCTTACAGGGGGAATGTATGTTCAGATTCTTTCAAAGAGTTAATTTATTTTTTTAGCTGTATTAGTGACAACTTTTGAAAAGATTATTTTATAATATATAGCTGTGTGCCAATTCCCTCTCAAAGAAACAAAGATGCCAGTGTTCAAATTAGTATTATAAAACTAATATAATTTAATATATCTGAAATATAATATTCATATCCTGGGCCCATATTCAGTACCAGTAGCTTAGTGCCAAAGTGAATTCTTGTAATGATAAAAAAAAGTTGTTTGAGTCATTTGGTATTTTTTAAATAAGTAAACCAGTAGATAAATTATTGTTTAACACTTATTTTAAGCTGATTAAGTATAGCTAAGTTTAGAATGGTTTACTCCTGTATTAGTTTTCTTTAAATTCTATTATTGATTCAATAGTTCTTTCTGTTGTGCCGAATCTTGTAAGTCAGAAGTGGTTTTCTTAAGACTAGTGTATTTATTTTATAAATCTGACAGATCAACATTTTCAGATATTTTCTTAAGGTCACATTGATCACTTAGGTTTTATTTATTAGTGTATTTTTAACATATTTGAAAAGAGAAAAAACAGTGTTTTTTTTTCTCTTTAACCTGAACTTCCTTTATGAGACCCAGCCAGCCATCTGTCTTTTATAAAATATCACTTCCATAAAACCTTTCATGATCAAAAATAACATTCATAAAAAGCTCTGACAAATACAATTTCTGTGCAATGAAAAAATAGGACAGGCATAAATGTGCAGGTGCTTTATCTCAGCTATCATACTTTTCCTTCATCTGGGGAAATGTTTTTGTCTCTCTGTACTGCTGAATTTTCCTGATATCTGCCATGGAGTCAAGATGGAGTTGGCTTATGATAAATAATAACACTATTCAGTCCTAAGCAATGACTCTTTGGAGGTAAACTGCACAAAACCTATTTAACCACATGTTTTTGCAGACACTAACTCTGTATAATAGTCACTATAATAGCAATAGTTGCCATTTACAGAAAACTTAATATGCCTGGCACTACACTGGGTACTTTCCATGCATTATTGCTAGTTTTTGTTATAACTCTGCAAGGTAAGCATTATTATTCCCATTTTAATAATGAAAGGCCTGAATAAAAAATTGCAACCTACCTAAAGCCAGAGAACTAATAAATAGAAGGGCTGCCTGGAATTCAAAATAGGTCTGTCTGACTCCGAAGAATGACCTCTTTTTAAATAGTGACAACAGCCGCAGCAATAACGTAAGTGCCAGGCAATGCCCTAAACTGGTACTGTCCCATGCCCAGGCCGTATTTAATGGTATATAAACCTAATTGAAAATGAGTAGAAATGATTTTCATTTTTAGCAAGATGCTTGGTCATCTTATTTTCTAGAAAATACCCCTTCTAATGACAACTTGGACCTTCAGACTTCTTAGTGCTTCTCCCTCATGACCTACAATATGTTTGTAGGTTTACTGCAACTTACTATGTTTTTCTTTATAGTTCTCAGAATGTGCTATGGTGACTAAGGAGAGAAAAAAATGTTTTAGTGAGGATCTGACTTATGCCAGTCAAAACAATCAGAAGCTATAGATAGCCAGAATACATATTTGTTAATTTAAAACAGAAGGTATCATTTTAATGGTTTAATCCATTAATCACGTCACCTCTTCTTTTTTAATATCACAGTATTAGGGTACCTCAATTTACACTCAGAAGACTTTTCTTAGTAATTATAATATGATTTAATAACATATTATTTATTGTTTTCTATTGTTGGCACATCTTCTATAAAAATGAGTTGATTATATATTGACTTTCAGATTACTTTAAAAATTGTATTTAAAAGAATGGTACCATCTCTTAGGTTATCCTTTAAGATTATGTGGGATTTACAATAAATGCTGTATTTGGGGACAAGTATGTTTAACTCCAGAAAATCCATCCTAAAAGAGACTGCTGCAGCTATAAACACATTTTGCATAAAACATAAATCAGCATTACTTTGGACTGTGTGACCCCCTTTGCCTCACACAACCTAAAGGCCTGACTTCCTTTAATATTTCAGTAGATAATGCATTGAACTCATAAAGTGTTTCACTGTTTGATGTCTAGAGAACATAGGGTTGTAGATGTCATAAAATTATATATAAATATATATATTGAAGCTAAATACCAAACTGGTGAAGCTACTATGAGTTAATGTCATTTATTATTACTTAATGACTACTTAGTGATTACTTAAGTAAGTAAAAGACATGTCAAAATTGCTTACTATGTAGTTTGACATTTTGCTGTATGTGCACACCTGTTGATAAGCTATGACATTTATTTTCTACAATATCTTAGTGTCAGCCCCTTCCAGCCAAAGTTCATTGGGAACACACCCTTAGTTAAATAAAGCTGGGTGTATTGGCTCATTACAATGAGTTAGACATCACCTCTTGGGAGACCCTGTGGCATATCAGTAAGAAGGTGTTAGGAGGGGCTAGTAATAGGATGTGGTCAGTGTTCAATGGTTGTGGAAAATTTCAAGGATACATGCTTCCTTCTTGATTGGGTGCTATCAGAAAGTTGAAGCAGTTCTACAATTGGGTATCATAATGCATTTTTTCTAGAAGGTGAGAGGAATGGAACATCCCTAACCTATAATCAATATACAAGGAAGCAGCATTCACTCGTGTTAGCTGAGATGGAAGAATCTTGGTCAGTTTGGTTGTTTGGACTGTGTTCTTGTTTCTTTGTTTTTTTGTGGGTGATTTTTTGGGGGGTATTTGTTTATTTTTTTCTTTGTGTGCTCAGACATGATTAGGAAAGGTCTTGTGTTTGTGTTTTTCCAACAAAGTCAAATAATTATGTCTGATATTAGTTGTTAGTGACGCTTTTTATGGTCAACAGTAGAAAATCATGGCCTATCATTTAGAGCCAGGCCAGCTCCCAGCTGACAACACATGGGAGCTGTGTCTTTCTTTTCTTTTTTCTTTTCTTTTCTTCTTTTTTATTCTCTTTTCATTTCTTGTCTTGTCTTGTCTTGTCTTAACTTGTCTTGTCTTAACTTGTCTTGTCTTGTGTTTAACATGCAGAATAGTTTAAAGAAATAAAGGTAGCTATAGCATATCCCCTCATAGCCCAAAGCAATTCAACTATGGTAGTGAACAGGGAGAAAAAATTAGAGACTGAAAAAGAGAAATTGTCATTGTTGATATGCTCTTGTCTACTGATGTGCCAGGTGAGTATTGGCACATTACTTTTAGGTTCTAATGGTCTGGGCACAAAGGCAGAATACTTTCAATTAGCTATGTGATTATAGAGAAGTCAATTCATGCAACAGATGTTGGAATTTTCTTATGGATAATTCAGATTTCCCAATAGCTTTGCTTACTATACTTCTGTCATCCCGTCTCTAGGGAAATACCAGGAATGAGGTAATTCTTGCTGATTCATTTCTCATGTTACAGACCTTTCTGTATCATTTCTAAATTTAGGGATGAACATTTCTCTTAATTTCTAAGGTTCTTTTTGTAGGCAGGAAAATAAACCAACTATAAAATATTAATAGCACTAAAATGATATTGGTAAGTAATTTAACCCCTGTGGAAACTTACCTATGTGGTTCATAACAACTCACTAGCAGATTTTTTCCAAAATGGAATAATATTATTTTCTATTTTTCCTCTTAATTAGAACTAGTAGAGGATGTACATAAACACTCCTAAGTCCACTTTCACATGGAGCTGCTTAAACTTATTTTATATAACTTTTATAGTAATGTTGCTTGAATTACATAACTGACTTTGTAATTATCAACATGCTTTTCTCCTACAATTTTTTTCCCTAATCGTCAAATTATTTTACTTGAACTAATCTGGGTCGCCACTGAAGTATGTCAGTGGTTATAGAGATCTCAGAGTTTACAATGGAGCAGAGAATATTACATTTTTTTCCTCTGTAAGAAATACTGTGTTCTTACTTGTCAGAAAGGCTGTGCACTTGTGCCCTTTTGGGTTAGAAAAAGAATGGCAATTTGCCCAGTGCTCTGTTTTGTCTTTTTGAAGAGCCCTGAATAGCTCCACTGAAGTAAAGTAGATAAATGCAGCTTCTTTTCTGGAATTAGGTTGGATGTTTCATTACAAAGGAAATAGAAAATTAAATGTAACCAAAAAATATCTCCAGAACCAAAGTCTAAAGTATTTTCAAGAAGTAAATGTGTTTGGCCAGGAACTAGGCAGCTACATACACTTGAACCAAAACAAGGCATAATTCAAATAATAGTCATCCTCAAAAGATGCCGACATGTAGAATATGTCCTCATGTAGTTATTAAATTATAAATGGTGTTTTAAAGCTGAATGACATGTCAAATAAATGGTTCTTCTAAAGATAATATAGATTTAGATGAAATGGGTATTCTGAATGCGGAAATATTTGCATTATGCAGCTTTTTCATTAAAGGTCATGATTCTGAGGCTGTTTCTAAATAGATTAATCCATGAAAACCATGAACTAAAATATGTGCTAATACTATTTAAAATTTAGATGACGCTATTTACTTATTCTGGAGTTTGGAAACATTTTAATTACACATTATGTAATAGACAATACATGCATCCCTTAGCTGGAATGTGTTTCTCTATTTGAAAGAATACATTGCTGAGCCTAGTGTGCAAAGTGCTGGTAGCTTTTCAAAATATTATACTATAATGCCATTTCCTGGTTTAACATTGTGGCAAGTGTAGTTTGCAAGTAGCTCTTTCAAAAACTGTTCATTACAAACATGCACTTTTTGAAGAGCATTGTTGAAGTTGGTGCTCGAGGTGCTACTAGATAAACCTAATGTTAAACCTATTTTAACTTCATACCGAACACGAATTTCATTTAAACTTTTCACTTCTGCCTGTAACTGGATGTGTGGCCTTGTATGGCTCACCGCACTTTGTTAGGCCTCCTCCTCCCTCTAATGCGGCAAAATAAAGCAATTAGGATAGGTGATGTGCTAGTTGACTTTCAGATAAAAAAAAAAACATGATTCTAACATACAGTGTTGGGGGTATTCATCCTAAACCTATCTATGTTCTTCCAAAGTAAGCAAAGTATATACATTATATAGATGAGATAATGTTTTGATTCAATTAATTATCAGGTAGTATGTATTGAACACGATTTCCAGGGCATTGTGCTAGCAGTTTGGAGACCATAGACACATACAGCATATATTATACAGGACTCTGAGTACATTGCTGAACTCAATGGTTTTAAATCACAGTATAATGTATTGTGCATCAACATAAAATAAATAGTTTCAGCATTTCCAAAGCATAGCCAATTTAAATCAGAGTAGAAACAAAATGACTTGTTTGATGTGTTCTGGGAAGTTGCATGCATACTAGCCCTTGGAATGGCTTCAGGGCTGTGCGTGGGGTCACGTCGGATTGAGGTCTGTGTGTTCGGGACATGGCTGCCATCACAGCAGCCAGGCTCAGGTTAACCTTTGACACATAGGGCTTGTACTTCCCTTTGAAGTAGGCGTCAGGCACAGTTCTAAGCACTTTACAATCTATTAACTCAATCTTAGTTTTGTGTTTGTTTTGCAGATGAGAAAATTGAATCACAGAATCTTAGCAATTTGCCTAAGGTCATAGAGCTAGCAGAACAAAGATTGAAACACAAATAGCAAGATTCCAGAGTAAACAGAAGCTTAGGCTGTTTTGTACACAAAACTATTACTAACCAACACAAGGTGGGGGGTATATATTTCCCTGACTGGCTCAACAGAAGTATTGCCAGAAAGAGAAGCCGAGCCACGGTGCTTAATTCCCCACTGTTTTCTTCCATGAGAGACACGTCTGAGGCATCCCTCCTCAGACCACTGCCAGATTATAGCCCGGTCCTGCCAGCAAGGATTATGTGCCCAACCTTTGCTTGTAGTTATTTCAGTAACTGCCAGATCGTAATGTCTTTCATGAATGAAAGTAAAACTTGGGAAAAGCAGAAAGTATTAATATTTTACCAAATGTTCGTATTTATCTCTCCACACCAATTATCTGGAAGTAATGGAATGTCACAATTTCATACAGTGAGGGCTTACTCATTCATGGTGCTCCCGTGTGCCAGGCACTACTCCATGTGCTTTGCATATATAAACATTTTGAGCATTATAGCCATCCTTCGAGGTGGCATAAAATCATTACTGTGATCATTACTGTTTTACAAATGAGGAAAAATGAGGCAGAAGAGAGGCAGCTGGCCCCAAATTTCAGCCTTCAATGTCAGCCTTAGAAATGACATTTAAACCCAAAGTCCAGACTGAGTTTTTGCTCAATATCATAAGAAAGTACATGTATGTAATTTACTCATTCACCATGTAGGTTTTAATTTCTCTAGAATTCAGTCACTCAGCAGATATTTATTGAGAATTGCTATGTTAGCTAATGCATTATGCCCCTAGGAGTTAGAAGTTAATAACGTAAGCAAAAGTTCCTGCTCTCACACAGCTTACATTCTAGTGCAAGAACACGGACAGTAAACAGATCATTCTTACAGATTGTGAAAATTGGCAGAGTGGAAATAAAGACAAGTGAAACATAATAACTGTAAGAAGTTAACTCTAGGTAGCAGGATTAGTGAAAATGTCTCTATTTTAGTCATCTGAGAATAAAATTTAAAATGAGAAAGAAAGATAGGTTTCAAAGAAAGCAAAATAGAGGGGAAATGGAGACAACTCTACTTCAACAATAAAAAAAGAAAAGAGAAAGCAAAATAAATTTAAAAAGTTATATAGAACGTGAAGTTTTAGCCACACTGTCAAATGTTATACTGGCAACTCTTGGAGAGCTACGCTGATTAGAGAATAGGAGAGACCATGGTCAGGGTTAGGTTGTAGACAGGTTTGATATTTCAAAGGTTTTTTTATAGACAAAGTGAAGAGATAAGGTTTAACATCTTTCTGTGAGGAGAGAACGCCATTGCAGTTGGGTGACATAACAGATCAGGGTCCTTCAGTTTTAAGCAGAAAGAAACTACCTGTTTTTTGGTTTTGGTTTTTGTTTTTTTGTTTTTTTGCAGTTAAAACTATAAACTGGTTAATAGGTGGGGCTAAAGTTTATTAAACAAAGTTGGAGACTCTTGGGGGCCATAATCAAGACTTTCAATTTAATGTCCTTGGGAGTCATAGTCAAGACGTTTAATTTAACGTTAAGTCATTTGGAGACATGCGTGAGTTGTTTTTTTTTAGATTCAGTCAACAAGTGTTTATGGAACACCTGCTGCCATGTAGATTCTGGGTGAACACATTTGCCTGTCCCCTTCCAGCAGTGTGTATTTTTTCCTACTACAGCCAGATTCAATTTTTAAAAGGAGAAATCTGATTATGTTACTCCCAGACTTCAAACTCTTCACAGGTTTCCCACTGGCCTTGAATTGAAATAAATTGATCCTGAGCCCTTAGCTCTTAGCCCTTAGCTGCCTGACCTTTGTCTTTGCTGGTTTCACATTCTCAGGCTCCTTTGCAGACAGTGGATTTCATGTAAATACTCTCTTAATTCCCTTGCACCACTTCACTCGTCTGTAGGAGGGGTTGTGCCAGGAAGACACAGAAGCTAGATAACATCCTACAGACTGATTTCATCATATAGGAGTATTAGTTTCCCAGGGCTGCTGTAACAAAGCACCACAGTTGGGTAGCTTAAGGAAACAGTAAGTGTTTCTCTCCCAGTTCTGGGGGTAGAAGTGTGAAGACACAGAAGTAGATGTATGAAGAAGTCTGGAGAGGGTTGTGCTCTTTCTGAAGGCTGTAGGTGGCTTCAGGGGCAGCCAGGCAACACTGGCATTCCTTAGCTTGCAGACAAATCACTCCACTCTTGGTCCCCACTATCACATGTCTTCCCCGTGTGTCTGTCTCTGTCACCTATCTTTTTATAATGGTCATTCCTAGGGGGTTAAGGGCTCACCTTAATTCAATCTGACCTCCACTTAGCTTATCATATCTGAAACAAGCCTATTTCCCAATAAGAATCGGAGGTTTCCAGAAAGGTATACATTTTAGGGGATAGTGTTTAACCCAGTACAACAGGTATGACATGACAGGGGTTCACACCAGGATGCTGGCAACAAGAAGAAAAAGAATACTGGGGAAATTTTAGATCTATTTCAACAAACAAACTAGTGGAAACTGACAAAGATTAAAAAATAGAATTGCTGGAAGCTGTTTATAGTTTAACTTTTTGTAGTTCTTTGCCTTCAAAAGTCTAAAGAAAAAGACACAAAGGTTTTTTTCCCCCTTATCTTCTTCACTTAATTGTAAAAAAGTCACCTCCCTCATGTTACTTAAAGTCTAGATGGAAACACAAACAATGAACAAGCAAGCCACAGGAGAACAAGAATAGATTTTGAAACAAGGTATTATTACACATGCCATAAAAGTACTCCATGGTTGGAAAATAACAGTAAAGGACAAGGGGAGGTAGGCAGTCAGGCGGTTGGAAGAAGTGCCTATTCTGGTAATGTAAATTTGGGATTTGAAGCACGAAGTCAGACTTGATGTGAAGAAATCGATGAAACCACTTAGGTGAAGACTGTAAAAGATTTGTTCAAAGGAAAGTTTATTCAGAACCCAAACCTGTAAAACTGACGAAAGTAGAATTGGTTTGACTGACAGAGAGGTGGGGGGAAGAACATTATGACCCCTCCATGACCCTGCGGCAGTCCCTTGGCTCTGGTGACAGTTTATGAAAGTGTTGGTGTTGGGAAAGGCAGAGAATAAGACAGAATTTCGCTCATAGCACCCATGCTGTCTTGGGAACATGGCATATCCCTGCACATCATACTCCTCATTAATAATAATTTACAAACTCTAGTCCTATAAACTCTGCAGCTGAGTCACCCGAGTCATCCTAAGCATGTTCTGATGCTGCGACAGGCATGGACCCCTCAATGATAAAAATGTGCTTCTTTTCAAATAAGACAGTAACACGATCACCATGAAGATTAAAACTAACTTTATAGACAAACAAAAGAAAAATAATATACATACAGGCGTCTCTACACTTCTCTAACTTCTGAGTTTACCTTTATGTTAAGATCAGATAAAATGTTCTTCTCAAAAGTATAGTTTGGTAAGAATTTTTCCTTGTTAAGTCTCTGCATCTCCTCCCCTTTCTCTTAACTCTTTAGTATGTTTTACAATTACCTTTTACTTTCATAATCATATCCCCTTTAAGGTCTAAGTTCAGAAACATGATTTTCAAAATTCCCAATGTCATTCCCAACTGTGAAAATGGAGACAACTGCATTTGAACAACAATTAAGAAAAATCTAGGTTATGCTTCTCTGACCCGAGCTGGTTTCCCAGCAATTCTCTTTTCTAGTGATGACTCCTGTCTGTGTAGAGCAGAGTTTCACTTGCAAACGAACATGCCTACACAGCAAGGGTTTTTATAAACAGGTTATAGTACTGAAAGGAAGATGTTTGGAGAGACAGACAGCCATTTACAGCAGGATACTGAAACAAATCTCCCTTGATTTATCCTTCTTCATCTGCGTTTTGAAATTGTTTTTCTTTGTCCTTAGGAACCTGGTAGTTTATTACTCTTAACCCCTTATAAATGTTTTTTGTTGTTGTTGTTATCTGATGATGACTAGGTACTCAGATTTTTGCTTGTTTTCTTCTACATCTGAAATGCTCTTATGTTCATGATTACCCTTCAGAACTGGAAATATACTACTCATTTAAAAAATATTTTATTGATTTATTTTTAGAGAGAGGGAGAGGGAGGGAGAAAGAGGGAGAGAGAAATGTCACTGCATCCATGTGTGAAAGAAACAGCGATCAGTTGCCTCTTCCCCATCCCCCAGAGCGATCTGGCCTGCCACGCAGGGATGTGCCCTGACAGAGAATTGAACCTGCAATCTTTTGGTTTGCACGAGGATGTCCAACCCACTGACTCACACTAGTCAGGGCTCTTACTCATCTTTCAAGATTCATCTCATTCATCTGCTTTTACGGGAGTTTTCATTAACTGGTCTAACTGATGTACCTTGATACTCTAATAATACCATAGTGATAGGGAAAACACCAAAGGGATGGGCTTTGGAGCTCGGGGATATACGAGGGAGTCTTGGTGAGCTCTGGGCCACTTGCATGATCACAGATGAGTCACTGTGTCTTTTAAGTCTTACTCTATCACATCTGAGCAGTGAGGTGTACAAATAACTTGTATGTTTAAGTGATAAAATTAAGCATATAAAACACATTTTTATTCAAATGTTATAATAGTTTAATGTCTGTTTCTTGAATGAACAACAGTATATTTTTTAAAGGTGATTCCTGGGGGGAGGAGATTTAAGGGGACTAAATGGTAATGGAAATAAATATAATAAAGATTATATATTAAAAAAATTAAAAAAGCAGTTCTAATTAATAAAAGCTTTAATCAAGGAAATGATTGATTGAATTCCAATTCTACCATATTATAAGCTATGTGATGTAAATGTTTAATTTTAATAGTTTTTTCTTTTATAAAATGGGACTAATTATAGAAATAGTTACCTAAACTGAGTAATAAAATAAATACAATTTTATAAGGACTAATATAATTAATGTAAGTGAAGTGTTGATAATATTTCCTGGAATAGAGTAAGTGCAGAGTACTTGTTTGCAATCACGAATGTGCCAGGCACTTTGAGTAAATACAGCTGCTCAGAGAAGGAATAAACACATTGTCTGTTTTCCTAGCCTATCAACTAAGAGTGTGCCAACCTCCACCACCGGTACCGAATGCTGAAATTTTGACAGAAGATGATGAGTTTGAAATAGGTAACGTCTCTTAACTTACTTTCAAAGAAACCACACTGTTAACAAAGCTTTTTGCTTAAAAATAAACAAAAATAAAGATAGTTACAGCCTGCCTTAGACCATCTTCTCTCTTTAATGAGAAATGTTCAGAATTCTTAAGAATGGACAGCAGTGAAAAGAGGAAAGGGGACTAAATAGGAGGCCAAGGAAAGGAATTCTGTATTTCCAGGATGTACAGTTAGACAACAGTGTGGGATTTTAAACCATATTAACTGTATAATGTTGTTGTAATAAACTTTTATTATTATCCTATTGATTTTGGTTGATAAGTGTAAGGAAAATGTCCATGACCAATCTAAATCTAATCTTAATGTAAAAGCAGTAACTAAGAATAATTTTAATTGTTTCATACCTTTTTAATGAATACCTTACCTGGAGCAGCCAGAATATTTCTTTACTATCGCTTCTTTCCAACTGGCACACACAGCACCATTCCACTGGTCATCTATCTACTCTTGGCTTCAGTGCCTGTGAAGTTCTAGTAGTTCAATATTTTGAATATCAGCCCTACTTAGAATTAATAGAATTTTCATACTGATTCGAAATGAATAGGCGTTTCTGTTGCTTTAGAAACATCTGTTAATTTTCACCTTGTTGCTTATCGGAAGTCCCCTCTGCCTTTTCTTCTTCTTTTTTTTAATAGGTGATATTATCAGGTACCAGTGTCTTCCAGGGTTTACTTTGGTGGGTAATGCAATTCTGACGTGCAGATTAGGAGAACGACTCCAGATGGATGGAGCACCTCCAGTTTGTCAAGGTACCGATTATTATGATTATTTATTTCTAAATATTTGTTTTACACTTAACACAATACCAGGAATAATTTTAAATACTTAACATTTAACTAGCGATAATGTTAAAAGTTATACAACTCATATATGGTATTCTTTTTTAATTCCATTATTTCTCATATTTCACTTTAAATGTTTTTTTTATTTTTCCATGTTTTAATTTTTCTAACTTATCCAAAGCCAGTTCAACTTCTTTACATTATTTTTGCTGAAAGGTGGAAAATAAGATACATCACTTTAAATACACGCTCGATGTTGATTGCCTTAATTTGAAAGTAGTTTCTGATCTAACCACGGATTCATTAAACTTTACTGAACACCTGTCATGTTTAAGGATCTGAGGAAAAAACAAAAAACAACTTATAAATAGCCCCTACTAAGAAGGCAACATAGCACAAGGGCTATGACAGAGGGCTGTAGAATCAAATCATGTATACTTGTCAACAGGGAAAGGAAAGCTTGATGGAGGCATTGCTCCCTGAGGCACGTGTTCCAAATTACAAGTGAGACTTCCTCTGTTAGAATAGAGATGGGGAAAGTGTGGTTCAAGTGACAGATGAGAATGTAAAGACACAGAAGTGGAGAACAGTGGTGTACGGACTACAGTCAATTCACTATGCTCAGGGGAAAAACGATGATGGATTTGAATGACGTGCAGCAGTTTGGATATTCAGGAATCGCGTTGTTAATGTGTGTAGCTTCTGGGATCCAGAATAGTATTACACATGGTAACTATTTATAGATATTGGTTAATTAAAATAAAATTAAATTCTCTTGGATTATCTTTTTCATTGAGGTCCATTCTGAGGAATGAAAATCTTTCCTGTACACTATCTTTACTGTCATTATAAGCCTAAAAGAAGAGCTCTATTTATTATATCAAACATGCTAAAAGTTGGAGTTAAGATTTGATTTTCTGTGTCTTTGGAGTTCTTATGAAAAGATGGAAGGATTTTCATGAGGGTCTTTTACAATAACAAAAAGAAAAACACTTTAGAGGTATGAGCCAGTGCCAATGTGAGAATTTGCCTTGCTCTTCGTCATGATTTTAGAACGTCTCAATGTTGGTTGGATATTTTGAAATCCATCATATATATTCCTGATATTTAGATGTCATTTATTCAACTTCCTTCTTTATATACAACTATCTCATTGTATTTACAATAAATTATTTAGGAATCAATTTACATAGTTAGACAGGTGAATGGAGAAGATAGAGCCCCGGCTTTGGGGAGATTATGTGTGGGAAATGACCTGGGCAGCCATAGGAAGGGATGAATGAGCAGTTACATACCAGGATTTTTTCTTGACCACAATATGCAAACTACACTGAGAGCTCTCTCTTAGAGGGTGACATTATTTTATTTTATATTTGGATCTCAATTTAATACTTTTTAAAAATTAAAATAAAATATTTGGATAACCTAGTTATTTCACAATCACTAATCTTTTAGTTATGATATCTAATTTTTAAAATTAGAATTTCCTATAGATTAGCAATTGCGCCTCTTTTTATTCTATCTGCTGTGAAGAATACAAGACAATAAATTGTTGTCTCATAATAACATCAGATGCTAGCCAAAAGTTAATAAATCATCCCTCAGAAAGGGTCCAGGCTGAGTTGCTATATTGAATAATTGACCAGATACTTAAGCTAAAAAGCTTACTTTACATTTTTGTTTGAGTTATTTCGCAAGTTTGCTAAAATGGTCATTAGATTGGATTATTTTAAAAGAAATCTGCATTGTTTTTAGTCTATTTTAAATTACTTGATTATTATTATGTTTTTTTTTACTTTTTCTAAATGATGCTGCATCATTTTTGTTATTCTTTTCCTAGATCCTCTTTAATTTCCTACCTCACAGTTAAAATATGGAAAGAAATTCTAAATGTGGTGTATTCTAAAGAGTTTGATATAATTGAAATATAATGAGTGATAACATTTGGTGGTTAAATATATGGATTTCGTCCAGATGAATCTGCGAGACTGTGCCTTTAAATGGATCACATTTTAATTATTTATCTATTTACTGTTTAGAAAAGTAAAAAACATGGAAATCCATACCTTAAATTTTTAGGTCATTCCTCCATTTTTTGAAATGCAAGCTTAATACAAGTTGTCTCTTCTAACCCATCATTCAAGGTATCCTTTTATATTTTTCTAGTATTGAATGTGAAAGCAGAGTATCCAGCATTTACAATGCAGTTTTCATATAAGCCTAAAACACTAATCTTATGTAATTATATTTTTCTGTGACAGTGCTCTGCCCTGCTAATGAATTACGGCTCGATTCCACGGGTGTCATCCTGAGCCCTGGATACCCTGACAGTTACCCAAATCTTCAGATGTGTACCTGGAGCATTTCAGTAGAAAAGGGATATAATATCAGCATGTTTGTAGAATTCTTCCAGACGGAAAAGGAATTTGATGTTCTTCAGGTGTATGATGGTAACCATGGGTTATGTTTATTAGATATTAATAAATTCAGCCCCAACTATTTTTCATACATGCAGACCTTCAGTATAAACAACAGCTTATATTATTCTGTGTTATAATTTTAGAGTATCAATGTCAATTTTGCTTATATACCATATGAAAATTGTGGTTAACTTGGTTATTATTTCACAAATTATAGATTCTTTAGCTATGAAATTAAAATGTATGAAACAAATATTTGATATTATATTTTAAGTTGTTGATGAGGTAAATTGCTTGCGGAGCAATTTAACCATATTTAATACTCTTCTAAAGATATAAAATGCTGAAGATAAATTGGAAGATAATTATTCCATTGTATCTAAATTGTTTTATTTTCTTTTTGAAGGACCAAATATTCAAAGTCCAGTGCTTATTTCCCTCAGTGGAGACTATTCATCTGCTTTTAATATAACAAGCAACAGTCATGAAGTATTTCTTCAGTGGTCAGCAGATCATGGCAATAACAAGAAAGGCTTCCGGATAAGATACATAGGTATGTGATACTTACAACTTCAGTACGGATCTCATCTCTGTCCTCAGCGTGGCTGTGATGAAAGAGCGGAGACACCAACACTATGGAATTAGACGTGAATTTAAATCACACTTCCTCCATTGATGATTCTTGGGCAATTTATGTATCCTCTCTGTCTCAGTTTCCTCATTATAATGATAATAATTCTACAACTTGGTCATACGTCTTTGGAAAAGATTAAAAACACAGGATATTTGTATCTAAATTAATTATAAATTAAACTCTGATATTTTAATGCTTTTTTTCTCAATAGGTTTGTTTTCCTTGAACTCTCACAAAAAGTTAATAGTGATTCTCAACTGTGTATATCTGATCTATTTAAGACTTTCTTTAAATGACAAGTTTAAACAAAAGATAAACATTCATTCTGTTTAATTTGTTATCATATTATTCACCACTTTGTGAGACTTGCTGAAGATATTAAATGTTGAAAGAAAATGAATATATCATTTAAAAACTTTTTTAAAAAATAAATCGTTGTTTTACTATTTTTCATTTAATAATATTTAGAAAGAAGTGGGCTGAAAATACTGAATCTCAACACAAAATAACTTTTTATAAATGCATTTTTGTTTATAAGGTATACCTATTCTAAGTTAGTAATTTCTTAAGTGTACATAAATAGTGCTCTGTGATGTAAAAGCTGTATTCCTTTCTTTCTTTCCTTTTTTCTTGTTTGCCATCCTAATTCATATCATGTGCCACGTGCTCAATAATGTAAGACTTCAGAATCAATAGGTCATCTCTTTCCATTCAGTGTTCAGATCACATCTCCCCAAGACATAGGTCACTGCTAATCCTCTCAACTGAAAATTATTTTAATAAATATTTTATAAACAATTGTGATACAATTCTAAGCAGAGACTTAAATAAGTTTTGAATTTCAGTGCTAAAAATATACTCTCAAATTTCACTCATTTACACTGATTGCCATAGCTACGTAAATAAAACAATTTTTTCTATTTACTTTGATTTTAAAACCATATAATGAAAGTTTGATTTTAACTTAACAGTTTTCTTTTACATATGAGAAGCATCATATCATTAATAGCATATTACTAATATGTATGCAAGTTTTATCACAAAATAGATGTCTATAAAGTTAAAAAAATGTTTTGGGGCTTGTAAAGGAGAAATGTTTTAAAAAATTGAAATGTATTATCTAATCATAGTATATGCATTGTTCCCTAAGATAATTTATATCTGGGTCTATGTTTATATCATATGAATAATGCAAATGCCTTTTTGTTAAAGTCATGCCCAAAGATGTCATTTAAAAGTCAGCACATTAAATTGTATTTTTAAAGACCAGAATAACTTAAAGGGAAACCATTCAAATCAAACTATTATAAGCATTAGATTGACCATGTTGTAGAACAAATCCTTATGTATTTGATGTTTATGACACATTTGGGAATAAATATAGAGAGAGCACCACTTTTAACCCCCCAAACAGCTGGACATATTGAATAAATATATATTTTTCCTTTAGAAGTGACAAGTTATGACACATTTATAGTTAGGTCCAATCTATTTCCTACCATTTAGCCCTGAAGTCTTATTTTTCTCAGATGCATACGTTGGTGTTTCAAAGGGTAAATGGATCCTGCCAGGCTGAATAGTCAGTCTCAAAGTACACAGACATGAAAAAGCCACTTGACATTATCTTGTGGTATTTCAGACTTCAGGAGATGAAAAAAGTTTTATTTTATTGATATTTTTGTCACCATTTATAAGCCCTCTTGATAGCATGGGAACCCTTTAATAAACTGGGAGAAAAAATTATGGGACATGGGGGATCATTTTTAAATGTAAACCCAAATTAATTGCACGATCTAAGGTGACACAGGTGTCTGGAGATAAGGCCACAGTAAAGCATAACTCCCTGCTCTCAAATATGCTCACTGAGGCTGTGGCCTTCAGCCCTGTCATCACTGAAATATTTGCAGGGCTTGTGTACCTCTCTGGTGTTAAGAAAATATGGTATGTTTCAATTTAGAGGGCATCTTTGGTGACAATAAGAAATAAAAGAAGAAAGTTCAGAGACAGTTGTGTGTCATAAAAGCTATGTCAATAGATTGTTGACAGGACAGAAAAAACAAACAATGTTCACATGAAATAACACTCATATAGATGGACTATTTCTTTCAGTACTGGTATTCACTTAGAGGTTTTTATAACTCTGGGTTGTAAGAAATTGCGTATTCGTTAATTACACAGTGATACTTTTTTTCTTTTGAAAAGCTTTCTACTGTAGTACGCCAGAATCCCCGCCTCATGGATACATTATCAGCCAGACAGGGGGACAGCTTAATAGCGTGGTCCGCTGGGCCTGCGATCGAGGGTTCCGGCTTGTTGGAAAAAGCAGTGCCGTGTGCAGAAAATCTTCCTATGGGTATCATGCATGGGATGCACCTGTCCCTGCCTGTCAAGGTAAAGTGTCTTATTCATGAAAGGATAAACACATTAATAAAAGTTATTTTTCCCTTTTTTTGAAAAACAATGGGTCACTGTAATTTCCAAAGTTATAGAAATTCAGAAGCGTATTACAGGGATGCATCTCATGCAAATAAAGCTTAAAAACAAAGAAAGATGAATGTAGGGAGAATTTGACATATATCTTTTTAAACTCTTCATTCGTTATGTGATTTTGGCCTTTACTCTATCCACTGTTGTACACACTCTGCCCATACATCTACCACTTCCATTACTCTGTTGTCAGAAAGTGGCCAACCCTGAGCTGGAGGTTGTGGTACTGTGCAGTCTGCAGGAAGAATGGAGCGAATAAGAGAGGGCATTTCTCTGAGGGCTTGCACTCTGAGTACACAGAAATGTACGTGCAGAGCAACCCATCGGAGGAAGGACAATGGAGCTAGTCACCGCATTATTTCTTCTTCACTGTTTAGCTAACTCAAAAGATAGATGTCTTTTATTTCATTTGTATTTTGTTAAAAATAGAGGCATTGTCTGAGCATTGCATCCTGCAAACAGAATGGCAAGCTACTAATTAGCAAATGACACATTTTTAGAGCTTAGGACCGGCTCTTGTTTGAAAAGCAGTTTAGTCTCTTAGCTAGGTAGAGTCACAATGACAAATTCAGCATCAAGAAAATCTATCACAGGAATTTTAAAATATTTAACATATCACATTATATTGTCAATATGACATTTAATTTTAAGTTTGATGTATCCTTCCCACAATGTGGAGGAGTATATGACAATTATGAAACCTCATATTAAAACATGCTCATGCTCTTAGTTAATAAATGATGGTTCTTACCTGTAGTCTGTTTAATGGAGGTGATTTTGATTAAATAAATAAAATGTAATAAAATTGATTTTAATAAAATCAATTAAAATTTAAAACTAAACAACAGCAAGTTAAAATGAACGAGAATAGATATTACCTGACAGCTGAATGGCTTCTCTTAATATTAAACTGCAATTTTTAATTCATGAAAAGATAATATCTCCAATAGATATGTATAAATAAATGAGAAATGAAAGAACTATTGTTTCCTTGTTCTAGTGATGCAGGAAAAAATAACCACTTATCAGAATTCTGAGAAGTGTCATGACCTTACTGGGTTGCAAACACTGAGGGTGCTCACTTCATATATAATACATATATTTTAATAAATATAGAAACCTCTGTTTTCCTATGAGCAATGAGTAGCAGGACTATTTACCTACTCTTAGTATTAAATAATTTCTAGGAACTTGTTTGGGAAAATAATCTTCAACATCATAATTTTAGAATTGTGGGAATCTAAAAAATATATATGTATAATTACCTTTAAGTCATATATTTTAAATAAATATTAAAATGCTCTGAACTTTTAACTATTATATTTTATTATATAAGAATTATTGATATATTTAATATGCATGTTTATTATATGCAGTAAATGTATATTAATATATAATAATCATTAGGAAATCTTTAGGGAAATAATTAACTATTGGCTAAAATAAAATATATCCTGCAATTTCTGAAAATTTGAAATTGCTTGGTAGAGTCAGCTCTAAAATTTCATTTTTTTGTATATAATATAACATTTACATATGGAATCATGTTTTTTAATTGTTTGATTTAAAATCATCTTACAATTAAAATAGGTAAATTGAAATGCAATTAAACGTTTCTAATTCAAGCAGTCATTCCAAAATGGAACTTTTATTATCATTGGACAATATTACTTATTTTTTTTTATTTTCATCGTTTTTTATTATGGTTGAATTCAGTATTTTATTAGTTTCAGGTGTACAGTATAGTGGTTAGACATTTATATAGCTTATGAAGTGATCCTCCTTGACAAGTCTGACACTATACATAGTTATTACTGTATGATATTATTGACTGTAATCCTTGTGCTATACTTTACATCCCCATAACTATTCTGCAACTACCAATTTGTTCTTCTTAATCCCCTCACCTGTTTCACCCAGCCCTGAAACCCCTCCCACTGGCAACCATCATTTTGTTCTCTACATGTACGTGTCTCTGTTTTGTTTGCTTATTTTTTTAGAGTGCCCATATAAGTAAAATCATGTTATTTGTCTCCTTTCTCTCTCTGACTTGCTTCACTTAGCATAGGACCTTCTAGGTCTATCCATGTTGTTGCAAATGGTAAGAGTTCATTCTTTTTATAGCCCAGTAACATTGCCTTACATGTATGAGAACCACCTCCTCTTTATCTAGTCATCCACTGATGGACATTTATGTTGCTTCCATACCTTGACTGTCAGATACAGTGCTGCAATGAACAGAGGGATGCATATATCTTTCTGAAGTAGAATTTTGATTTATTTGAATAAATATCCATAAGTGAAATTGCTGGGTCATAAGACAGTTTCATTTTTAATTCTTTGAGAAAATTCCATACTGTTTCCCACACTGGCTTTACCAATCTGCATTCCCACTAACATTGCACTAGGGTTCCCTTTTTTCCACATCTTTGCCTACACTGGTTTGTTGATTTATTGATGTAGCCATTCTGACAGGAGTGAGGTGATATTGTGATTTCAATTTGTAGCTCTCTGCTGATTAATGACATTAAGCAGCATTTCTTATATCTCTTGGTTTCTTGGAGAAATATCTATTCAGGTCCTTGGCCCATTTTTTAATTGGATTATTTTTGGTGTAAATATATATGAGGGTTTTTTTTTTTACTTCATATATTAACCTCTGCTCAGCTAGGTCATTGGCAAATATCTTCTCTGATTTGGTAGGTTGTTTTTTTTATTTTGTTGATGATGTACTTTGCTGTGCAAAAACCCTATAGTTTGATGTCAGCTCATTTATTTTTCTGATGCAGATCCTGGACTGCAGGATCCGTGTATGTTGTGGCTCCTAGTGAACAAATACACACGGACAACAGAAGTCCTGTGGAGAAAAAGGGACAGCATGGCCACTCTCTGAGAGAGAGCTGGCGAGGGGGCCAGAGGCCCCCAGCCTCTGTCTGGACAAGCTTTTATTGCTTTTCTGGGTACATTACATTGAGGGTAGCCCTCATTTACTATGTACAGGTTTGATGCAGGTGATTACCTTTTACAGATAACAAAGGAAAGAATGTTGTTAATTATTTCAAAGAGAAGGATGTTGCAGACTAAGGGGGAAAGTGGTTGAACCAGTCACACTCCATACTTGGGAGGTTTAGCACAGACTTTAGGAAGTTACAGTAAGCACTTGCTGCTTACTGTTTTATCAAAAGCAAGTCTCATAGCAGTCTAAGTACAATGCAGCCCTGATTCCGCATGGGAAAACCTCTCTGTGGACGTGGTCCTGTGTGCCACTCGCTCCTCACTGGTTTTCCACGAGTGCTGAGCTACATTTCCACGCCATGTGAAACAGTTCCCTACATTTTTCTTTTGTATCCCTTGCCCTAGAAGCTACATCCAAAAAAATTATTTAAGAGTGTTGTCAAAGAATTTACTGTGTGTGATTTTTTCTAGAAGTTTTATGGTTTCAGGTCTTACATTTAAGTCTTTACTCCATTTTGAGTTTATTCTTGTATATGCTATAAGGAAGTGGTCTATTTTCATTTTTTGCATGCATCTATGCACTTTTCCCAACAACATTTATTGGAAAGGACTGTCTTTACCCCTACCATTGAACACTTTTAATGGATTAATTATTTTCTAAAAATGTTTGTTGTATGTGGCCTATCTGTGTTTAGACTTAGATATTTAAAATAAAATGCTGAAATTTCACTGGAAAGAGCTATTCTCATAATGCAAATTTTTGTTTTGTTCCAAATTTTCTTTGCATTCTCTATTTTTATTCTGTCTCTTCAGTCTCTCTGTACACATATTTACTTGAACAACAATGTGAGCATATTTAAAGATAGAAAATTTAGTTTACTACCTCTATTTGGATTTGGTTCGGTGCTTCATTTCTTTGTGGACACATTAAATAGCCATTCATCGATTACCCCCGCACATTTCAGGAGCTGAGCCATTCTCATCCAACTATACAATTGAGTATCACACAGTGTTATATAGAAACTGTCACTTTGTATTCCCTGTATAACTTTTAATTTCTACTTTATTTTGAGAGTTCTCTAGAGAAACCTCCTTGTCAACCACTCAGTGATGATGGTTTTTCCAGTTCTAGAATACAGCCATTTTGCATTAACCACATATGTGGAACCCATACTATTTAACCTATATTCCCTTTTCACTTTGATATAAGTTCAACCTATACTACTCCAGCAGTGCAGAGTTCATTGTTTAAAGATCAATTAATATACCACCTTTGGTTTTTGAAATTCCCAGGAGTCCTAAATGGAAATACAAACATTTCTTTAACAGACATCAGGAAACTATTTACATTTAAAACTATTTATTATTTTAGAGGTTCTGTAATTAGATAGTAAGGATAATAACATAAATACATGAGATTGCTTATACAATTTATTTAGCCAGTGCTATTGCTTTTCTGTTCATAATATGTAGGGTATCAAATTACAGAAGGTTAAATTATTCACTGATAAGGAATGCCCCATTCAGTTATGAGAATTTCATATAGATTTCACTACAGTTTTTTACTTTATATTTAATTCATATGGATTAATTAAAATTAAACAACTTGCTCATAGGTTTTAAAAGTAGAAACAATTTTAGATTGAAATTGGAGACAGGTAAATGAAACATGGCATTTGTAAACATTGCAACTAAGCTCATGTCTTTCTGTTCTTTATTTCTTTTGATACAAGAAAAATATATATAGTTTCAAATCTAGAATTTTTCTGAAACCTATAATACTAGATATTTAAAAATTCAGACATTTTCTGATTTTATATAGGTAATATATAGTACAAACACCAAATATTAAATAACAACTTCAATGGTCCTGTGGCTATACTTATATTCTAATTTTTTGCTGCAGAGATATGTATAAATACTTATATATATTTGAATATGATATAAAAGATACAGCTAATCTCACTTTATTTAGAGTATAGCTGCCAAATGTATTCTTT